>JAHIAM010012636.1:0-21861 GCA_021605205.1 Aegilops longissima
TGTAGGCGGCGGGGAGGTGGCGCGGGGGGTCTCCGAAGATCCGCATGCCCCGCGGTGCCCCCTTGGTTGGGTCGCGCTGCATGCGACGGGGGAGGTCGATTGCGTGGGCCTGATGGTGGCCTCCGGGTGTTCATGTTAAGGGCCTTGCGCGGCCCGGCAAGGGTCTTGCGGAAGCCTCGGCAAGGGTAGTGTGTGGCGCTGCTGTCATCCCGACAAGGCTCTTGTCGGGGCCTTATCAGTCCTCCTTGGCTGGGATCCGCCAAGGATTATCATCTTCAAAGTGTGTATCGATCTTGAATGTCTTCACAAAGATCGCATGCCACCAGGGATGTCTCCGAATCCTTTTCCCATGGGGCGGTGGACTCAAGGGTGACTCGTTCAGTAGGGTGTGGGGCGAGCTGCCACGGCAAGGTCTTGCCGGTTTGCTAAAACCGCTCCCGGCAAGGATCTTGCGGGAAGTTCTCGTCCCCTTTGCTCTTTGTGGTCTTAGTCTGGCGTCGTTACGGTTCTCTTGTGCTTGGCCTTACCTTGGCTCACCTCCCTCGCCGTGCTTGGTGTGGCGGTGCAGTGGCTCAGACTGCCCGTGCAGTTATAGGGGTACAAAAGTGTACCCCTCTTTTTGTCTACCAGCAGAGGCCCCGGGCCTGGGCCTGCGTAAGCGCAATCGCGTCGTTGGGCTAGGCCCAAAAGCGGTGCGGGAAGGCGGGGTGGTTTTACGCGTAAGTTCCTTCGCTGCTGCGCTTCCCGACTCCAGCGTGGCCTTGGCGTGGGAGCGTCGTGGCGATGGCGGCATCGGGGGCTGAGCTCTGCGCATGCGTCACGTCATAGTAAAAGGCGGTTCGCGCCTTCCCCATAAGCGGAGGGGCGTGGAAGCGCGGCAATTCTTGAGCAGGGCGGCGTGGTCTTCAAGGTGTCCACTCCCCGCGATCACGGGGTGGGGAGAGTCGCCTCACCTGTTGCCTCGGTCCTGCCCTGCCGCGTGGCTCTCATGCGCTTAGGGTGGCGACGGTGGAGGCAGGAAACCGGGCCGCCCAGAGCTAGGGCAGCGGGTTGGTCCCAGTTCCCTGCGCCTTCTGCGTCTTGATTGGTTGAGCGGGGCGGCCGAGCCCCCACCCCGTTCCTTTATAAAGAGCGGGATAGGGGGGATGGTGTCCGCATTCTTTCATCTCCTCCTTCCTTCAACTTCTGCTCCCCCTTCCATCGCCATGGAGAGAGAATCTGGTCCTTCAGCGGTGGCGGCAGGTGCGCGCCGCTCGACAGCGTTCCTCCTTCTCTGCACATGTGGAAGAGAGCCAGCCTTGAGGAAGGGGAGGGGAAGGTGTGGGCGAGCAGGCTCGGGGAAGAGGAGGAGCCAGGCGGCCGCGCCCGCTTCGCCTAGCAGTTCCTCCCCCATGGAGGCCACGTTGGGGATGACCCTTGTGAGTTCTTCGTCGAGGCTGCGCCCGGCCGCCTCGCCGTCGCCGTCTCCCGACTCCATTGCGCGGGAGATGGAGCTGGATCCTTGGAGTCATTGCGCTGCACATGAGGGCTGTGGGATCGGCGGCTTGCAGGTTCGTGTCGACTTTCCCGCTCCTCATAATGTATCTTAAATCGGGATGGAATACATCCACCACGGCGGGGCTTCACTCTCCATTTTAAGCTGATGGGCCTTCTCTCCATCAAGGTCTTGGCGATTTTGGAACTACTTTGAAGTGCTGCGTGGAGAGCTCCTCCGGCGATGAGATTCCTCCTCGGGCGAAAGAGTAGGAGGAGGGCTTGACGATGAGGAGTAGCATGGCCGGGATGGCGGGTCCGACTAAGTGTGGGCGCCCGCTCCATGCGGCTGGCCCCCATCATCCGTGTTGCTCCCTAAACTCTCGGGGTCGTCTCCTTGGTAAGTTGGCGTTGGGAGAGCTGCGGAAGAGGAAGAGAAAGCGGAGGCCGAGGCCGTCAAATAGAGTCGTGGGCACCGGCGCGGCCCGCATGCGGCGTCTTGCCGCCTCGTCTTGAGCTCTGCTTCGGCGCCATCACCATCCGGCCTTGAGGCGGCCGCGAGATGTTCTCTTGGTGTCTTCACGCCACCCGTGGCTTCGCCTAGGCGCCCCTTTTGCCCTTTCGCCTCCTTGACCTGCCTCTGAGGAGAGGACAAGAAAGGGATTATGGCACCTTATCTCTTTTTAGTTTGTAAGCCTTGGGGGCTTAGCTGAATTTAAAACTTGTAATCCCATCATTCATGTTTATAATTCCCTATGGGTGTATGTACTGAGTGGAATTTTTTTAATGAAAAGGGATGCTTGCGGGTCATTTGTTCATGGGTAGAACCCGTCAAGGTAAATCCTTGATATCTCTAAGATAAACATTTCCTTGCCCGGCTGACAGCCCTACCGTCTTCCCGTCGCTCTGACCTTTCTCACGCTTTTAGCGGAGGCAGGGATGAGGTGGGTTCGAGCTCCTTGTTTCATATTTCATTTGCTGCGACTCGATAAACCTGGCCCGAGGGCAGGCCTAGGGCCTAGAGTTTAGGGAGCATGGTAGCTTTAGGAAGGAGCAGGGTTTCACATACCTCATGAGGGAATGCATGATAAGGGATGAAGAACTTATCTGAAACAGGCCCACAGCAACTCTGGTTTGCCGTGGGTGAATCTTTGCACTTGCAGCCCCAAGCAATCTTGGCTTGCGGGATCTAGATGCTTGTCTGTCCCTCTTCTCTTTTTAGGTCCTCAAGTGATCCGGCAGGGATATCTGTGAGTCATGCAGAACCAAAGAAGACAAAAAAGAGCAGCAAAGGCGCACACAGACCTCTAAGCTAGGGTTAGTAGCGCTAAGCACTATCAACCCTAACCAGGGCGAGACTCGACCTAGCATGCATGCTATAACTTAGGGCACCGGCGCTTCATTTATTTATGCTCGAGGGTCTGCTTGGCTTTGTACAAAGGGTTACATGCATCATCGGCAATGCTTATGCAGGTGGCTTGCCGGGGCCCGACAAGCCACGCCTCCTCGAGTAAAACTTGCGAAGATGCTCAATGTTCGGGAGTTACTCACTGGGCGGCATCTTTGGTCTCGGCGGAGTTTGCCGGGCACATTGACTTCGTATTACCCGATAAGGCCTTCCCTTTGGCGTCAACTTGTTGGAATTCTTGGCGATTGAGCGGCTGAAGGACAAGGTGCGCCTTCCTCAAGGCTTCGGGCATGAACCTTGCGGCTATGGTAGCGGCGCAAGGCTTGCTGGTAGCGTGCTGCTCTCCACGGCCGCCCGAAGGCGATCTTCCTCGAGCATTCGTCATCTTGCCGCCTGAGCCGTTGATGGAGGCCTCGTCGATGAAGTGAGAAGCTGGAAGAAGCGTTTGACGGTATCTGAGCTGAATCGTTCCCCGAGCAGAAAATGATATGGCGACTACTGTCAAAAGCGCTGCCCTCAAGCTACAGCAGAACGGTACCTTTGTGCTTCACTAACTCAGCCATCCGTTGATCCATCAGCGAGAGAACAAGAGGAGGAAATCAGGGCCCGGCAAGTACCTTCCGCCCGAGCTCCCGGGCCGTCGGCAAGGATGTTGCAAGGGGACACTGAAGCCCGCCGGGACTACTAACTCTAGCGGGCGTCAAGCTCTTGTCGTTTGGACGGCCGCTCCTATGGCGGAGAAATGCCTTTAGTCACTCGCCGTCGAGCCACGAGCTCGGCGTGGGCACATCATGCCGTCCGATTCCTCCAAACAGGGGAACTTCACGAGGAGCGGAGGAGGCGGAAAAAGTAACCCGTCGCTCTACCATGTACGAGTTCGCCGATGGCGTCACATGTCTGGAAGATGTTGAGCGGTGTGAAATTGAAGTGTATCCCTCGAGAGGAGGAATGGAGCTGTTGGCGGAGATACGGAGGCATGTGGATCCCACATTGGGTCGAGGGCCCTTGCCGACAAGGCATTTCGGCAAACTTCTTACGGCCCACCGCCCTCCGGATACTGCGACACTAGTCACCAGGTGTGAAGCGTGTCGATTCCATTCAAAGAAGCTTCATCAGCCCGCTCAAGCCCTTCAAACCATTCCCTCTCTGGCCCTTCTCGATGCAGGGCTCGACATCTTGGGCCCTTTCCCCAGCGCTGTCGGGGCTTTGATACTTATGCGTTGCAATCGACAAGTTCACAAAGTGGCGGAGGTGGAGCGATGAGGAAGGTCACAGCTTCGGTCGGCCGCCAAGTTCTTCAAGGGACTAGTGTGCTGTTTTGGCGTACCCAACAGGTTATCACCGACAACGTACACCAGTGTTCTCAAGCAGGACCTTCATGCAATATACCCAAGACCTCAACAGCAACAAAGTACATTTTAACTTCCGTTGCTCACCCACGAAGCAATGGTCAAACTGAGAGGAGCAAATCTTTGAAGTCTTGCGAGGAGCTTAAGGACCAAGACCTTTGACGAGGCTGCACAAGAGTGGAAGGCCTGGATTGATGAATTGCCGATGGTTCTTTGGTCGATCAGGGCGGCGCCAAATCGAGCCACGGCGGACACCCTTGCCCTAGTATATGGGGCAGAAGCAGTTCTCCCCACAGAACTCATATCACGGGTCACCTCGGTGCTCGCTTATGATGAGCTTGAGCAAAACAACGTAATCCTTGTTGACTTGCTTGACGACAAGCTGCGAGTCGCCCCTGATGATGAGTTTCTTGATTCCGAGGTCCCCGCGATCCACGAGACGGCAAGCAGCCCTTCGTACTCTGCCGTATTGTTTGTTGACACCTCCTTGGGGAAGTGCATCTCGGATCCGTGCTTGAGGTGCTCTCCGATGGCGCGACAAGCAACACGCCAGCCCGGCGCCTTGTGAGGAAAGCTCCATCAAAGTACATGATCAATCACAACTTGCCTCCTTGCGGGAGAGCAGTCTCTTGGGCTTCTTCGTCGGTGTTGCGGTCCATTCGCAATTAACTCCGCGGGACTCGGCTCTGAATCGTCGAGTACTTTCAAACTTGAGGCCAAAGCTGGACAGCTCGGTGCCCATTCCACAATTCTTCCCGTTGCATCTGGATTGTGCAATATCCGTTCGCGAGAGGAGGCGGTAACGACAGTGATCTCGTGTGCTGGAAGTAGTGATGCAGCTTCCTCGAGGCCATAAGAAGGCGAAGAGCAGTTTCTGCTGCTAGGAATCGTTGATCTAGCCCCCTGCGGAGGAACTAACAAAGTAGACCGGGTGCTGCATCATTTTCTTCTTGGTGGCACTTCAAGCTGGCTGTGTCGTCTGCATCGGTGGTGTTGGGCTGCTGCGCTGCCGATACTTGTCGTCAACCTCTCTACACCACTAGTGCGGCAATGACCACTGGTTCGTTGCTGCGGTATAGCAACAACGGCTCACTGTAACCTAAGCGCAACTAGTATTGGCGCGGAGGTACTTCTTCAAATCTTGCAATGCTGCCCGACTTGGCGTCCACTCCATCCAGAGCCGCCTTTTCCGGATCTTGAAAAAGGGAAGAAGGCGCTCGTGAACTTGAAATGAACCTGCCGATGGCGGCGGCAACCCGACAAGCCGATGCATCCTTGATTCGCAGGTGCTTCAATCTGCTCTATAGCTTTGATCTTGTCGGATTGGCCTCTATCACGCTATGACACAAAGAACCGAGAAGCTTGCGGACGAGGCGCCAAGGCGCACTTCTCGGGTTCGACTTGAGATTGATCTTGCGCGGGTTTGCAAATGTTTCTTACAAATCTGGTATGAGGTTGCCACATCCTTTGGTTTTGACCACTATGTCATCCATATAAGCTTCCATATTTCTATGGGCTGGGGTTCAAAACCAATCTGGACACATCCTTGCAAGCGTCGAACCAGCACTCTTCAACCCAAAAGGCATCCGCATGAAACAATCACGTACCACATGGGGTGATGAATGTTGTTTTCTCTTAGTCTTCTCTTGTCATGAAGATCTGGTGGTAGCGGAGTAGGCGTCGAGAATGACAACAGATCACACCAGCCCGTGGAGTCAACAATCTGAGTCGATCTTGCGGCAGCAGGAAGGGTCTTTAGGACAAGCCTTATTGATATCTGTGTAATCAATACACAGTCTCCACTTCCATTGCCTTTGCACTTCGACCGGATTGGCAAACCACGTTGGATGGAGCACTCCTCTTACCAAAACCGCTGTTTCGGTTCCGGATCTCTTACAGTGATGAACTCTTGTCATTCCAACGCTTGCTTTCGACCTTCGCAGCGGGCGCGCGAGGACGGACAACAAGGTGGTGCTCAATCACCTCCTTTGGGCGCCGGGTATGTGGAAGCTTGCCATGCAAACATGTCGACATTACGCCCGCAAAAAAGCTGACGGCGCGTCTTCCTATTTGTCGTCAAGGGTGGAGCTTATGGTGAAAGCTCCTCCCGTGCGAATCCTCATTGTGAAACCTTCTTGGTTCGGCGGTATGGCCCTGGCTTCTTGTTTCCGCCGGTGGAGCTCTCACGCGTCCTCGGACAGCGCTACACTCGAGAGAGTGCGCTTGCCCGAGTGGTGTCAGGAGTCTCACGGTCTTCTTCTTCTTCTTCTTCCCCGGGGCCCAGTGACGGGAGCAAGTACCCTAGTGGCGGCAGCTGCTGCAACTGCTGCAACTTCTTGCTGGAATAGTTGGTCGGCGCAAATCAAGCGCATCTTTCTTATCGGAGGGATGGTGATGATCGTCACAGGTCACTGGCATCTTGAGGTGTTGTAGGCGTAGTGTGACACCGCCATGAACTTAGCCATCGCTGGGCACCAAGGATCTGTTGTAGGGCAAGGGATCTTGGCAACATCAAACGATCCTCTCCGTTCGTAGTTCAGGTAAGCTTCCAAAGTCATGGGCAGCGTGACCTTTCCCTTAGGTTGGCTTCTTCCCGGGTTGACCCCTGAAATGTGCCCGTCTCTTGAGGTCTCTATCGGGAATCTGCGGTTTCTCGATCCGGCGGGCGAGATCAAGTTCAGACCGGCCCGCCATCGACTAGCATCTTTGTCACCTTGAGGTTGCGTATTGTTGGTGAAACCAACAAGGGCAAGCACCGACCCTGATAGTCTTGATCGGGGTGATCCTTCTTGTCAAAAATGATAGGTGTCTGGACCACTTCAATGACCTTTGGGCATCAAGCAGCAGCTCTGCCCGGCTGTAATCTCGCACCCACTGTTTAAGCGGCGATGAGAAGTATGCAGCGGCGCCACCGTCGGCCACATAGCCTATGTAGCTTTACGAAACTCTTGGTGCGGATTCGTGCGTCCTCTTAGCGATCGTCGTCTTACGGCTTTCATCACGGCCCGGGCGAATGACTCTCCTGTTGTTTATCTTTGCATGACAGCCCGCCTGGTAAATCCGCTTCTTCTTGGACCCCTCGGCACCGTCTTGGCCTTCTCCTTGTCCTGCCTCTCATATTCAGCCCTCTGCTTCTCGGCAAGGCTCAACACATCGGCGATCTTGGAAGCATGGCCTTTGGTGCGATGGATCTTCGATGTCGCTTGTTGGAGTTTCTGGCTTCCGGCAGCGCCAAGACCGTGACGACACATCCGGCAATTTCCTTGCGGGGTCATCTGCCTTGGTTTTCTTGGTGGAGCGGTGTCATCGAGATCCCTCGACGGCAAGCGCGGCTTTACCTTTGCGCTTCTGTTGCGGCGCGGCCCTTCTTCACGGGCGGCGGTATCCTCATCGAGTCGGTTTCCACGCTGGCATCTTTGCGGGGTACTTCCTTCCCTCTTCAACCGGGCACATCGTCGGCAAGAACATAGGATTCGCTACATCTTTCACCTTGTTCATTGCCAGCTCTTACGTGCATCTTGCGATTCATGCGTTACGATGGAATCTTGCTGATGATGGGCAGGGTGAACATCGGGGATATTATCTTGTATCTGGCTGAACCTCTGTATATACTTGCGGAGACTTTCGCCTCCCTTACGGGAATGGCGTGCAGGTGGCTTGCTTGGCCATTGGCTTGGTGTCCTCGGTAAAGGCGCCCACGAACTCATGGCACAAATCCGACCGAGGAGGAAATAGAGTCTACGGCAAGTGCATCAACCATGACATGGCGTTGGGTTTTAGAGCCAGCGGAAAGTAATCGCCAAGCACCTTATCATCACGGGCTCGGCAGCTTGCATCGCGATGGTGTAGATCTTTGAGGAACTTTCGGGCGGGTGGGTCTTGCGGCTGTACTTTTCACCCATATCGGGTTTGAAGATGCGGATGAGTGGGCCCTTTGGAACTGCCGCAGCTCACGGGTAAGCCGGACAGCCTACCTCGTGGGTAGGCCTCCGAGAGCTCTCGGTCTGGGTGGTTCTGGCAGGCCCTGCTCGCCTGTCCGATTGGTGGCGCGCTCCGCGCGGCGCTTCGATAGTGGTTCGGCGTCTTCATGTTCTCGTTCTGAAGAACTTGGCGCTGGTCACGGATGGGTCGCATGGTCGGACGGCGCTATGGAATTTAAATCGCCCGTAGCGTCGCGACAGGGCTGGCGACCGTGGTACCGAGCAGGAGGAGGCGAGTGCACCGTGGTCGCGGCGCCGCCCGGCTCTCCTGCCTGGTGTGTGGGACTCGTCGAGCGTCGACCGGGGCTCCACGGACTCGATTAAATCTTTATTGCGGCGGCGCTGGGGTTTCGGCGTGATTACGCTGCTTTCGTCGCGCGCCGCTTGAGTGGAAGCAGCGCCCGTCGGCGCCGGCGTGGGAGTCTTGGAAGCCCTCGCATCGCCCTCGGGCAGAGTGGCAGCGATCCTGGAAGGCCCCGCGCCACCCGCGGAGGGCCTGGCTCCGTATTTGGATTTGGCGGCGTGCGGCCCGTTACCAGGCACACGAACATCACCGCCTCCCAAACTCCGGCTCTTTGGGATGGTGTTGGTGTTGTGACGGCGCCCGGGTCCTTTCTATGACGGTCGCTGCTGCTTCGCGTCGGGGCGGGATGTCCGACTTCAAGCGGGCCAACGCGCCACCGTCGTCTTCTTCTTGGCGCCATGGCGATGAAGAAGCGTCGAACTAACTGCGAGCCGATTCTCGGCTGCGCCCCTACAGCGCGCAAAGATGTCGGTGGAGCGACACCTATGGGATCACAAATCCCTACTATGGTTGCGGTAGCGGGTTACGTGAGAAAAGCGGATCAAGCAGATATAACACAGTTAGTTTATCCAGGTTTGGGCGCGATGATCGTAAAACCCTACTCACCTTTGGTGGATTGTATATCTGTGTTCTTGAGCTAGCTATAGGGCGTGAGGCTCCAAAGTCGAATCCTCTTCTGAGTGCCTTGGGCCTCCTTTTATAGGGAAAGGGGTTGCCATAGTGTGGCGTTAAGGAGCAGGGGTCCCAGACTTGCTGCACTGCGGCTTCTTGGCGTGGCTCGGCGATGTGCCGGGCCCATCTTCATCAACACGGACCCAAGACCCTCGCGAGGGCCAAGCCTCATGAGGCGGGACGGGGAGGCTTCCTCGAGCCGCAGCCTCATCAGGCTGGCTCGCGAGGCCGGAGAGATCAAGGCGGGGTACCTCACGAGGTGCCCGTGGCGCCAAGCCATGACGACCAAGGGCACCGGTGAGGCGCCCGGCCAGCGATGTCCTCCTTTCCTCTTTGGTGCAAAGGGGCAAGCACAGGTGGGAACATCAAGCAAAGGCACCGTTTGATTACTGCGAGACCAAGACCAGCCCCGGCAGGGAAGTCATTGTGGAGCCCAAGCGAGGCGTCACCACGAGCCTTTGGTGGCGAGGACCAACTTTAGTCGGGATAAGTGTACGGATGTTCCCCTTCAAAATGGCCAATTGTTGGCACCCTTCCGCTCAATATTTGGGAAGAGGCCGGGGCCTTAGCCTATAAATAGGACTAGCCACCCCGGGTAGAGACAATCGAGAGGCCGGGATCTAGAATGCGGGATCGAGCATCGAACAATCGAGAGACCAAGTAGAACTCCGCACTAGCTCGAGCCCGACCCTCATGAGGCTGTTCTTCCTTGTATTGCTCATTATCATCAGCCAGAGGCAATCCACACACACACCTTTGGGTAGGGTATTACACCACGGCGGCCCGAACGATATAAACCTGTGTCTCTTGTGTTGTTCTTTCCATAGTTTAGATCTTAGCGGTGGGGTGCAGTAGGTAGAAAGGCGAAATCTCGCGCGCGCCCGATGTCGAACCTCAAGGGTCGCGAACCGAAATCCGACATTTAGCGCGCCCGGTAAAGTGCGCGGAATTTATCTTCCACCGCCCGTTCTCCTCCGACCATCCGTCCATATCGGCTCTTGAGGGCCGCGCCCGGCCTCAGGCGCTCTCGCTTCGCGTCGCCCGGCGGCCCCTGTCGGCAGGCGTCCTCGCCGTTCCCGTCACCTGCCGTCGCCGCGCCCACCCGGCCGGGTAACGGCACAAGCGTCGTCGGCATCCGTCCATGCGGCAAAGCGGCCGCACCGCTACTCCCTCGCACACCCAGCTGGTTCTTCGTCCCGCCGCTCCGCGCGCCCATGGAGGCTCGAGCTGCGCTCGCCATGATAAGCGAGCTCCTGCGCTACCATCCGTCGGCAGCGTCTCGAAAATGGCTCGACCACGTCGCCGAGCTTCGTCCGCACGCGAAGGCTCTCTTGCGCCCGTCGTTACTGCTGCGCACCCGCCATCTTGTGACGGCGTGGCTCAAGGCGCCCAGACCGCCTCCTCCTCAAGCGCCCTGGCTCCAAAGCGCGTGGCCTGGCGGAACCGCTCCGTCGGGTGCCGGCGCAGCAAGCGAGCTGCCAAAGTCCCTACGCCCAAAGCTGCGGGCGCTCCACCTCCGGCGCGTCGCGACCATGCCCCTGCTCCCGCGTCAAGACCCGCGCTGCTCGGTTGCAGCACATGGGGACTGGAAGACCAAGCTCTTCGTCACCCAAAGGCCTCCCGTGGCCACGGCGAGGCTGCCGTGCCTTCACCACCGAGCTCGTGGCGTCGCGTGGCCCGACAAGTTCAAGCCAGACCTGCCTCCTCGCTTCTGGCACGCAGCGACCGGCGGGAGTTCCTCCAGCTCTATGAGCTGGGCATCAGCTGCCAGCGAGGCGAAGGTCATGGCGAACTGGTTTCCCATGGCGCTCAGGGCGGGGCCCTTTTTGGCTCTGAACTGGCCCCGGCATGATCTCCTCTGGGCGAGGCGTGCACCGCTTCATCGCCAACTTCAAGGTACTCATGACCGGCCACCGCCGTGGCGACATCGCGCCGCATCAAGCAAAACCGTAGAGACCTGCGAAATACATCCGGCCTTCAATAACACCGCCTCAAGATTCCCAAGGTGACGGGAGGCCATCATATCAACCTTCTCCGGCGTGCGTGCTTGTGACGTCAAGATGAAGGAGGCGGCGATGCATTAAGACTGTGCACTTCCTTGGAGCTGTTCAACTTGGCGACCAAGTGCGCCGAGGGCTGAGGAAGAAGCGTCTCTCCTCCTCGAGCTGCTGCCCGAGACCCGAGAAGAAGAAGCCCAAGGCCAAGGATGTGAAGCGCCAAGGGGCTGCCGTGCTCGCGGCAGAACAAGACACCAAGCGGGGCGAGATCAGCCGAATATTCCAAGGGCCGTCGATCTGTGTGTACCCGACCTCCACCCACAACACCAGCGAATGTCAAGAGCTCCGAGCCGTGCGAGAAGGAAGGATCGGCGATCGTCCAGACAGCCATGATGTTGAGGCTCGGTCGAGGAGGAGGAAGGAGCAGGGGCTTTGGGAAGACGCGGCCGCCAAGAGTGGCGCGATCGACCTCGCGAGATCGCTGGCAAGACCCGCCTCGCGAGGCTGGAGGGATCAGCCTCGCGAGATCGCCCTAAAACAGCAGGCCTCCCTCCGTTGCCCCACAGCCAAGGAGAAGCGAGGACCGCCATCGGGGCGAGGGGCTGGGGGCTTCCGAGGGCAGCAGCGATCGCTGCATCTGGGCGGGCTCAAGCCCCAGCCTCTCAGCGCATCTTCAAGCAATTACGCCCTTGAAGTGAATACAGTCCTCCCAAGCTAGAAGCCCGCGCCCTCTCGGGTGGTCGGCGTGCGCCATCACGTTCAGCTCGATTGGATCAGCTCAAGTCGCGCGACCCACGGCCGAGTCCTCCGATGCTTTGTTCCCCAATCATCCAGCAGCGTGGTGGTCACGGGACCCTCGTTGATGGCGGGGCAGGGCTCAGCGTCTGTCCGTGGAAACATTCAACAATCTCCAAGTGCCCTACAACCAACCCAACCAAAGCCTTTCTCGAGTCACCGGCGGCTCCACGATCTGATTGGGCAGGTCCGCCTCCTGTCACATTGAGGAGACGCGCTACAACTTACCGCGCCGAGCTCGCCGACTTGCGTCGCTCACATTACGCCTGCCGTACAACGCCATCCTTGGGTACCAGGGCTGGCCAAGTTCATGGTCGTAACTCACCCGGCTAGCGTCCTCAAGATGCAGGAAGTGGCGGAGTCATCCGGTGCCTTGTGAAGAGAAGGGCAGCGGTGTGTTCCACAGAGCGAGCCTTTCGGGCAGCGTCCTTTGGAAGACCGGATCGCGAGCGGGGAGGCTTCGAGACCACCCCAAGAAGAAGAAGACATCGTCCGGCCCGGCCCCTCGGAGGCAGGCCCCTCGGGGCCCGCTTTGCCGGGGAACCTCCTTCCATCACATTGGAAAGCCCGGCGCCCTCCTCGGGCGGGGCTGGGGGCTCTCCACTGGAGGCCACCGACACAGCTGGAGTCACGAGGGGCGCTTGGGCACCACATGGGCGTGTTTGACACGTTTCCCTCAAGAAGGAGTAAGGCAAGGAGGCGGACCCTCGGGGAGTTCATCGGCAAGGCCATTCGGGGAGCTACGAGTCAAAGAGTCATGAGGCGGCCGCCGCCTGCAGTGTGGCTCCCCATCCGGCGAGGATGGTGGGTTGCAGCGTCTGCATCGACATACCGGGGCTCAATCGAGTCGCCTCTCGGGGCGCCTCGGCCCTTGTGAGTGGGCACTGCGAAGGTCCACCCACAGCTACGTTCGCATGCCTTACGGCTTGCGAGCTTGGCTGCAATACCAGCGCCTCATGAGGGGCATCATGGAGGCTCAGAGGCCAGGCGTTCCGCAGCCACGGCGGAGATGGAGATGGTCATGAGTCACCGGCGCCTCCGGGCCTCCCAAGGCCCACAGGCACAGGGGCTCGTGAGGATCGGCCAGCAGCCCACAGTCTGCTACACAAACACCCCTTCCGTCCTCAACATCATCGGTGACATCTTTCAAAGTTTCATTTCCAGTGGGGCGCCCCTAAGGCTGCATTATTCCCAGGCCGCATGGGTCGTGCTGCGGCATGTATCCTTTATTTCATGTTGTTAGCTTACTTTGTTTGGGCGCCTCGGGCTGCATCATCCCCAAATCGCTCGGGCAGACCGACCACATGCTTCCCCTGCGTTTATTTCCGGTTGTCGTTCGACCCACCATGCTTGATTATTTGATGCGGTCCGACACTTCTTCTTCTCCATGCCGACCACTTGCGTTAAAGGGGGTACACGAGCATCGCGACTCAGGGCTATTCTTGGCTCTCGGCCCTCACCCTCTGGCCTTGTCCACGGCATCGCGACACAGGCATACCGGCGGTGAGACCAGCTCGAGGGCGGGACCGGGGCGTGAAGTGCGGCATCTAATTAAATTGCAGAACACATCACAAGATAAGGCCCGGTGCGGCGCAACCCGCCTAGAGGTAGGGCCCCGTGAGTCCAGCTGGCTCACGGGTGCCCAGACCTGCCGGGCCCTACCGTGCCCGCCACGTGTCGGTGAGGGCTGTACTGCGCCGGGGCTCCTCGGGAGATCCCCCTCCACGTACTAGTGGATGCACCATGCTCATGCATTTGGTGGCGACAACTGGCGAGGAGCAGCTATGCCGTCACACATCTGGAGTGCTATGCTCGGCTAGTGATAAACAAGCGAGGTGGCCCGGGCGCATTAACCTCGGGGCCGAGCTCGGTGTCTAGCCTCATCATAGCGCCTCCCCTCGGGAGTGCAGCGAGGGGGCTGGGCGCGAGGGGCTGCGCTGGGTCACACCAGGCGCGCCACCAGCCAGCCCGGGCCTGGTTAGTCAGCGTCTCTCCCGGCGGAGCCAAGGTGCGAAAGGCGTTTGGCGTCAGGGGACTCACGAGCATCGCGACTCGGGAGCCCTAGCTGGTCACGTAGCCCCTCACTCCTTAGTTCCGAAAGGCTAATCTTTGGGTGAAGTGCAGCGGGGCAGGGCTCTGCTGAGCGTGAAACGGTAGATCCACCCACATCTCACCTCCCTACTTGCTAGTCGTGCACAAGGGGACTCACGAGCATCGCGACTCGAGAGCCCTAGCTGGTCACGTAGCCCCTCCTTTAGTCCCGTCCTTGGTTTCCGGTCGGGGCTAATCTTTGGAGTGAGTGCAGCGTGGGGCGAGCCTGCCGACATAGAGCAGTCAATCTACTCCTCGCCTTCACCCTCCCTACTTGTTGCTCCGCGTCAGGGGACTCCTGAGCATCGCGACTCAGAACCCTAACGCCCGTAGCTCCTCACTCCTTTAGTCCGTCCTTGGTTTCGGTGGAGGCTAATCTTGGAGTGAGTGCAGTGGCAGACCCTGCACCGACATAGGCGCAAGCAAATGGGAAAGAAAGCATAAATTTCAAGGAATTCAAAAGAAAATATTACAGTCCACACTGTTATCTCAATGCCAAGCATAAGTTTCGCGCCTCCCAGGCATGATACATGTGCAGGAATTAAAAGCGGGGCAGAGGCCATAGCAGAGTCACTTGTCGGCGGTGGAGCAGCAGTGGTGTGTTCGCCTCATGGAGCAGCGGTCGGCAGCGCCTCGCCCGGCTTGGTGTTGAAGGCCGGAACTTCCCAGTGAGCCTCATGCGACCCTTCACGGCCTCGGCGTGGCGGCAACGCATGCTCGCCGCTTATGGCTCCAGCCAGGTGTCGAGGTTGGCTTTGGGATCGCGAAGGTAGATGTGGTGAGGACCAGCGTCAGCTCCACGGAAAGATAGGACCGCGGCGCCTCGGCCTCAGCCATGGGGCCAAGGCCAAGGGAACATCTTCAAGGCGCGAACCAGGAAGAAGCAGCTTGGCGGGGCCGTCCTCGGCGCCCGGCCAGCCAGGCTCTCGAGCGGCTGTCGTAAAGCGTCCTCGGCGAGGCGAGCCCGCCTCCATCTCCCACGAAGGCCACGCGATCCTCGGCAAGAACACAGGCCTGTCGTCCAGCTCGACCTTCCTCGCCCCAACTCCTTCTCCAGCCACGCCTGGCGGTCACGGCGCTTCTTGAGCTTGGCCTCCCGGGCCTCGGCGGCCGCCTCGCAAGCCTTCACGCCTTCTTCCTGCTCTTGGCGAAGGCAGGCCTCTTTCTGAGCTGGTCCTGCAGGCCTTGCAGCTCGTCCTCCAGCGCCTTGCGGCGACCAGCGGGCGTCGACCACCTCCCGGGGCTGCGTCACGAGCAGCCTTACGCCTCAGGGCGGCTTGCCTCTCCTCGTCGCATGCCGTCTAGGCCTGTACTGCGCACCGCCCGAATCAAAGCGTTGGGCGAATCCATCCTGAAGCCAGCTCCAGCGCCCGACCACCAGCGGTCGGCTCCAAGAAGATCCTGCCACAGCGGTCAGCTCAGCGGCGGCATGATCGAGAATGGCAAGAGGAGTCGGAGGCAGCGATCGGTGGAGTAGGAGGAGAAAGGCGGCGGCGTGACAACAGCATCCTAAGGCGGAACCTGCTGCGCCTAGCAGGCTGTGGTGGCGGCAGCGAGCAAAAACACCTCGGGGAGTCGCTTGGGCCATGGGGGGTTATAGCGCCTCGAGACCGATGCTGAGAAGACTTCCATATATTCCGGGTTTGGCGTGTGTTCCATTTATGCTTGCTCTTTTATTTTGCATTGCATCATGTCATCATGCCATCATCTCATAAATCTTTTGCACCTTAACTAATAAATTGCATGGATCTTTGATCCATTTAAACGAGGAATTCACATGGTGATTCTCTTTAAAACATATCCTCTCGATATTTAGAGAGCTATAGTAAATATTCCAACTATTTGGATTTGCACTTAAACACACTTACGAAATATCCTAATGCCTTTGTTGTCTTAATTCTTGATCTCCAACTTTGCCATTTATTCTTTCATCATCTTAGGAGCTCCACCAAAAATCTCAACATTTTGGACACTTCTAAATCCTTGTCCTTGTTCAAACCATTTGAATTAAATTCAAATGACTTTGAATTAATTCTTGCAATCTTGCCCACACCATTTTCTTGGAACAAGCTCATTTTTATGAGTCAAGAAAAATACCCTCCTACTCAAGCTCCACCCCTAACCTCTCTTTCTTTTCTTTCTTATCTCTGTTTTGTTTTATTTTCTTTAGAGTGGGTGAGAGAAAGCCCAGCAGCCACTTGCATCCATCCGGACCAGTTGGCCCAAGGCCCAGCTCCGCCGCCCTTAACCCTAGCCGATCCTCGCTCGACCCCCTCTCCTCGTTCCCCTGCTAAGCGCCACTTTCTTTCGCGCCATACCACGAGAGAGTGCCAGCCCGATCCTCAAGCTCGCCACGGGCAGGACCTCCTCGCCTGCCTCCTCGTCTACCGGCGCCATCGCCTCGTCAGCTCCGTCGCCGGGGAGCCCCTCGACCGTCCCTTCGGCCCGACTCCGCGCGGCGCCCGCCTCGTCGACTCTCCTCCGCAGCGCCTCCCCCTGCTTCCTCGTCCTGCGCCCGTACCCGCCCACCGCGGGCTTCTCCGTCCGCCCAGCTGCTTGGCCGTCGTTCGAGGCATTGCCGTGCCATCTCGCCTCCTCCTCACCTCCCCATGCGCTTTGCACCAGTGACCTCCACCTCCGGCCGTGCGGTGAGCAAGCCGCTGCCGTCCGCCTCGTCGCGTTCCCCTTCGCCTTCATCATCAAGTTCCGCACCGAGCCCTCTACTCGACTAGGGCTCGTCACCTCCGGCGCCTCTACATGTCCAAGCCCTGCCCGCCTCTTCTTCGTTCGGCGGGGAGGAGGGCGCCGTCACATCGACCAGCGCCAAGTCCACCCGCCCGGCTTCGGTCTTGCTTCTTTTGAACCAGCAAACGCCGCCAAGGAACCGTCGCCAGGCGCTTGTCGTCTCCAGGATTTTTCGCCAAGTACCTCTCGTGCGGACTCATGAAATGCCGGATCGCCAAGTCTGACTATGACTCGTCCGACCCGTTTTGGAACCTAAAGCGCCCAAGTTCCACTACCGTTGTCGTGTATCCGACAAGACCAAGTGTCGACGACTACACCGGTGATCGTCAAGTACCTCTACCGATGACCCGAACATCTCGATGATGTACCACTACCGTCGCCTGAGCGAAGAGACCGGCAAGTCCGAAGACCCTAGTACCACGACTATCCTCGAGGACATTGGTTCCATCAAGTTCGACTACGAAATGTGTACCACTACTTTCACTACCGTCACCGTGCGTCGCGAGCGACTACTTCCCTCGACCCGTGAGCGACTACTTCCCTCGACATTTTGAACCGCCTCGAAATGCCGCCCGAAGGTATAACGCCAAAGCGACCGCCGTGGACCGATTGGATGTGTTGTATGAGATGCACCGTTTTCACCGTGTCGGTGTCACTCGTTTCCATGCCCCTAACCGTAGGAACCCGGTGATCGGGAGCACCCACCATATCTAGCATGTTCCGCATCCATGCGCTTCCTTTTGCTTTGGTATCTCCATGAGCTACGGAACCGATATGTTGCCGTGGCATCATTTTGGATTAAATCGCCGTGGCAACCTTTTCATACGCCATAGCGACAAATGCCTCGTATCATGCTCATGTCAACATTTTCATAAAATTGCATATAACTTGCAGATGTCATCCGCATCATGATAACAACAATTAAAATGTTTAAAATTGTTGTTGCATTAAATACAAAATGCATATGAGGATTTACGGTTTGTTGTTTTTATGTCGGCCCCATTAAAATTGTTTAGATGGTATAGTTTTGATATGCTTCACCACTTGCCATGTTAACCAATATTTAATATTGTTGGGTACATAACAGAGAGAACTAAATAATTGATGTGGTGTTTAGTTAATATGCAACTCGTTGTATATTGAGCTCCATTAACTTGTAGTTTTGTTTGTGCATATTGCCATGCCATGCTATTTAAACGGACATGCATCATACTTGGTTGTGCATCATGCCATGTTTGTGCTTGTTGGTTTACCATGTTGTTTGTTTGTTTCGGGTTGCTTCTCTCGTTAGCTTCAATTTCCTTCGGAGTTGTGAGGATTCGTTCGACTCACGTCTGTTTTTCTTCTTCATGGATTAGTTCTTCTTCCTTGCGGGATTTCAGGCAAGATGACCATGCCCTCGAAATCACTTCTATCTTTGCTTGCTAGATGCTCGCTCTTTTGCTATGCCTATGCTCGATGCCTACCACTTGCTATATCATGCCTCCCATGTTGCCATGTCAAGCCTCTAACCATCCTTTCCTAGCAAACCGTTGTTTGGCTATGTTACCGCTTTGCTCAGCCCCTCTTATAGTGTTGTTAGTTGCGGTGAAGATGAAGTTTGTTCCTTGTTGGAACATGGAGATGTTGTTCCTTGTTGGAACATGTTTACTTGTTGGGATATCACAATATATCTTCTTTAATTAATGCATCTATATACTTGGTAAAGGGTTGAAGGCTCGGCCTTATGCCTGGTGTTTTGTTCCCTCTTGCCGCCTAGCTTCCGTCATATCGGTATTATGTTCCCGGATTTTGCGTCCCTAACGCGGTTGGGTAATTATGGGACCCCCTTGACGGTTAAGCTTGGAATAAGACTCCTCCGCAAGGCCCAACCTTGGTTTTACCATTTGACTACCTACCACATATACCCTTCCCTTGGGTTCTGCAGACTCAAGGGTCATCTTTATTTAGCCCCGGGCGGTGCTCCTCCAGTGTTGGTCGAACCGAGCAACCTTCTCTGGCCACCACGAAACTTCGAGGCTTGGTTTTACTCGTAGCTTGACTTATCCGGTGTGCCACGAGCGAGTGCGTCGACTCCTATCGGGATTTTTGGCGCCGGGCGGCTTTGCTGGTCTTGTTTATTCTTGCCGAAATGTCTTGTGGCAGGATTCGAGACTGATCGGGTCTTCCGGGGAAGGAATATCCTTTGTTGATCGCGAGAGCTTATCATGGGCTAAGTTGGGACACCCGCAAGGTATTATCTTTGAAAGTCGTGCCCTTGTTATGAGGCAGATGGGAATTTGTTAATGTCGGTTGTAGAAAACCGAAGTTGATCTTAATTAAAATACACCAACCGTGTGTGTAACCGTGATGGTCTCTTCTCGGCGGAGTCCGGGAAGTGAACTGCAGATGTTGGAGTTATGTTTGATGTAGGTTGTTCTAGCATCACTTCTTGATCATAGTTGTTCGACCGTGCTTTTGCCTTCTCTTCTTGCTCTCATTTGCGTATGTTAGACACCAGATATGCTGGTAAACACTGCAGCTCCACCTCACTAACTTCTCCTACCCATAAGCTTAAATAGTCTTGATCTCGCGGGTGTGAGATTGCTGAGTCCCGTGACTCTGAGATACTTCAAAACCAGTTTGCGGTGCCGATGAAACCGTGCGGGGGCGCATCCGAGCTCAAGGAGGAGCTCGATGAAGATCTGTTCATTGTGGTGTTTCGTTTGAGTTGATCGATAGTGGAGCCAGTTGGGACGATCGAGGATCTGTGTAGCATTTGGGGTAGTCTTCTTTTATTTTGGTTCCGTGGTCGGACCTTGATTGTATCTGTATGATGTAATGCTTTACTCATGTATTGTGTGAAGTGGCGATTGTAAGCCAACTATGTATCTCTTTCCCTTATGTATTACATGGGTTGTGTGAAGATTACCTCACTTGCGACATTGCTTTCAATGCGGTTATGGCTCTAAGTCGTGCTTCTACATGTGGGAGATATAGCGCATCGAGGCGTTACAAGTTGGTAATCGAGCCATCCCGACTTAGGAGCCCCAGCTTGATTGTTTCTTTGGCGTTGTTGAGTCTAGAACAAAAATGTTTTTAGTCTTAGGATTATATATTGGAGAGTAGGATTCTTTTTACTCCACGGTCCTTAAATCGCTCTGGTGAGGTCTCTGGCGTAGAAGTTTGACTCTTCTCTCCTCAAATTTCACTAAAAAAATTTAGGATCACGGGTATCTTGGAATCGTTCGATGGTTTTGTGGCGAGAACATTGTTCTTGGTGCCTCCTATCATTTAGGGGTTGTGGCGGTGTCCGGGGAGTTGAGCTCAGGGTGTTGTCATCACAATTTTATCGTTGCGATTCTGGAATACGAGTTTTGCCGACATCGAAAATCTCTTTTATGCAGTTGTTGGTGAGATAACCTCGATAACCCGATCTTTGGGCGAGCTCGAGAATATTGCCATAACTTTCATTATAACGGATGCTTTTCGAAGGTTGAGTAAGCGATTTCGAAGGTTTCTTGGTTATGTGTTGAAGGATGGATCTGCTGGATCTAGGTATTGTTAGTTTGGGTGATATATTTTGTGTCCCTGTATCCCCAACACCTGATTGCATAACCAGAAAGTTTGAGGGGTTTATAAGTGGAATTCAAGTATCTCGTGGGATATCTTTCCAACACACACATGATACAATATGGGATCTATCATATCGTTGTTTCCGACTTATTCGCAAGCCACTCCTTTGTTTTGTTTTAAGTTGTGGTATTGAGTTGCTTCAATGTCAAGTGTTGATTCCATACCTTTCCTAAATGGTGTTCTCATATTTCTATGTGAATACTAATCCTTCTTGATCATCGAGTTTCTCATCTCAATTTCTTCTCACGGTGCGTTTCTCTTCAAGATGATCCCATCATTCTCCCCATTAAGTGAGATCAATTCTCGATTCTTTGCAGCAGTGCTTGCTTCATCCGTCCCAAGTTGTCTTTGTTTTCCCGCCCTCCACCCTTTTCGTCAAGGACTCATATATCCCTAACCAAGTACCCATTTTATTGCTGTGAAGTCTCTTCATTCTTTTCCTCAATGCTCTTATCCGGTGATTCTCATGAAGATGCTAAAGGAAGCTTGAGTTTATTATTCTTCGTTCTTTTCTTCTCGGTGGACTTAAGTCAAGTTTTGGTGTTGATCATATTCCTTCCTCGTTTCAAATGTTTTCTCATGCGGTGCACCTCTTAATTTTTCACTTCTTGTTATTCATTTGTTACAGGTGCTGAAAATATCTCACAAGATTCGTGTTTCCATTCTCTATCCGTCCATCGTTCAAGTTATTTTGAGGTTGTTATCTCATTCAAGTCATTTAATTCAACGGTGCAATCTCTTTTTCAAGCAATTGTTCAACGTGTTTTCTTTTTGAGTGGGCCCTAACCCACAGGTCTTTTCGAGGATCTTACGACTCTTCTAATTTTCTGGAGTTATTCTCAAATTCTTTTCAAGTGTGGCGTAAGAATGGAGCCATCAGTCACATGCCTTCTCCAAGGTCGCTTTCAAACTCTTTTCATCTTTGGCGCAACCTTTCCTCTTTTAATCCTTCGGAGTTTCTCAACAATTCATGGTGATATTTCTCATCGTCATTCTCAACATTTGAAGACCGAAGAAGAGTTTCTCTTAAATCTTGCTCCATTCTCTTTAAGATTCATGGTTCAAGTTTGATGCCATCCTCTCATAATTGTTTTCGATTGTGAGAATTCTTTTTAGCCATCCGGAGCATTTCATGAGTTGTTTCCATTTCTTTCCTCCGAAGGCCATCATGTCATAATTCCTCATTCTCAGCTTTCAGCTCTCGTTCTCCAAATCTTACCGGTGCATCATTCAAGTATTCTCTAATCAGCTCGTGATCTATTTGTTCTCATGTATCTAAATTCTCTCAAGTATCTTCGTTCATTTCTAATTCCTTACGGTGATTCGTTCTCTTTCATCATTCATTTTCAGTTCTTCGATGGTTTGTTTAATATTCCTCTTCGTTTGGCATCGTACCAATTCATTTGTTCTCTCATAATCCTACCGGTGGTTT
>JAHIAM010012637.1:0-10977 GCA_021605205.1 Aegilops longissima
TAATTAACTGCATCGGATTTAAACAAACCTTATATGTAAATGCTCAAAATTGTGTAGATTAATAATATGTCATTTCCATCCATGTTTAAAATATTTAAATTGATGTTTGCATTAATTTGCTAATATGCCATGCTAAAATGCTTTAATTCATAACTAAATAACCGTGAACTCGGAATTAAATTCTTTATATGTAAATGGGGTGGAAAATGCCTAGATTAACATGGTCCACTTTATGTTGCTGTTTAACAACTCTAAAATTGTGTTTAGGCAGAACAGTACCGAATCTAAAATATTGCTCATGGGGATTTTCCTAATTGTTGTTTCTTATTTCCTACTCATTTAAACTTGCCTAAATAGCTAGTTTAATTATGCTCCACCTCTTGCCATGTTTAACAACATTTAATATTGTTGTGTACCTAACCGAGAGAGAACTAAATAAGTGTTAGAGAAATTCATCAATATGCAACTCGCTGCATATTGAGCTTCACTTAACTTGTAGTGTTGTTTGTGCATATTGCCATGCCATGCCTCATTAAACCGGACATGCATCATATTTGTTTGTGCATCATGCCATGTTTATGATTGTGTGTTCACTATGTTGTTTGTTTCTTTCCGGTTTGCTTCTCTCGTTAGCTTCGGTTCGCTCCGAGTTGTGAGGATTCGCTCGACTACGCCTGCTTGTCCTCTTCATGGACTTGATCTTCTTTCCTATGGATTTCAGGCAAGATGACCATACCTCAAATCACTTCTATGTTTGCTTGCTAGATGCTCGCTTCTTTTGCTATGCCTATGCTACGATGCCTACCACTTGCTATATCATGTCACCCACATTGCCATGTCAAACCTCTAACCATCCTTTCCTAGCAAACCGTTGTTTGGCTATGTTACGCTGCTGCTCAGCCCCTCTTATAGCGTTGTTAGTTGCAGTGAAGATGAAGTTTGTTCCTCGTTGAACTCGGAGATGTTGTTCCTTGTTGGAACATGTTTACTTGTTGGGATATCACAATATATCTTATTTAATTAATGCATCTATATACTTGGTAAAGGGTGGAAGGCTCGGCCTTATGCCCGGTGTTTTGTTCCACTCTTGCCGCCTAGTTTCCGCCATATCGGTATTATGTTCCCGGATTTTGCGCCCTAACGCCGTCGGGTGATTTATGGGACCCCTTGACAGTTCGCTTTGAATAAGACTTTTCCAGAAGGCCCAACATTGGTTTTACATTTGCCTCACTTAGCCTTTTTTTTCCCTTGGGAGTCGCAGATCCCGAGGGTCATCTTTATTTACCCCGACCGCTGCTTCTTCTAAGTGTTGGAACCGAGTAGATCATGGGCCCCTCGTGGCAACTCGAGGTTTGGTTTTACTCGAGGATGTCTCATCCGGTGTTGCCTCGAGAACGAGATATGTGCAGCTCCTATCGGGATTGTCGGCGACGGGCGGTCTTGCTGGTCTTGTTTTATTGCTGTGAATGTCTTGTAGCCGGATTCCAGACTGATCGGGCTTCCCGGGAGAAGGTCTATTCTTCGTTGATCGCGAGAGCTTATCATGGGTTGTTGGGACACCCTCGCAGGTTTGAACTTTCAAAGCCGTGCCTGCGGTTATGTGGCAGATGGGAATTTGTTAATGTCCGTTGTAGAAAACCCGGTTGATCTTAATTAAAATACACCAATCGGTGTGTAACTGTGATGGTCTCTTCTCGCGGAGTCCGGGAAGTGAACACGGTGTTGGAGTTATGTTTGACGAGGTTGTTCTAGGATCACTTCTTGATCATAGTTGTTCGACCGCGCTTTGCTCCTCTTCTCGCCTCTTTTGCGTATGTTAGCCACCATATATGCTAGACGCTTGCTGCAGCTCCACCTCACTACTTTGTCCTACCTTTAAGCTTAAATAGTCTTGATCTGTGGGTGTGAGATTGCCGAGTCCCGTGACTCACAGATACTTCCAAAACCAGTTTGCAGGTGCCGATGAGACCGTGCAGGTGATGCACCCGAGCTCAAGGAGGAGCTCATGAAGATCTTGTTCTTGTGTTGTTTCGCTTCAGCTTGATCAGTGGAGCCCAGCTTGGGACGATCGGGATCCGTGTAGCATTTGGGGTAGTCTTCTTTATTTTGGTTCCGTAGTCGGACCTTGATTGTATCTCAGATGATGTAATGTTTTACTCATGTATTGTGTGAAGTGGCGATTGTAAGCCAACTATGTATCTCTTTTCCTTATGTATTACATGGGTTGTGTGAAGATTACCTCACTTGCGACATTGCTTTCAATGCGGTTATGCTTCTAAGTCGTGCTCGACACGTGGGAGATATAGCCGCATCGAGGGCGCTATGTTGGTAATCGAGCCTTCCCCACTTAGGAGCCCCTACTTGATTGTTTGTCGACGTTGTTGAGTCTAGAATGGAAAATGTTTTGAGTCTTAGGATTATATATATCGAGAGTAGGATTCTTTTACTCCCCGGCCCTTCGCCGCCTCGGTGAGGTATACCGACGAGAGTTTTGACTCTTCTCTCCTCAAATTTCACTAAAAATTTTTTAGGATCACGTGGGTATCTTGGAATCGTTCCGATGGTTTTGTGACGAGAACATTGTTCTTGGTGCCTCCCGACATTTAGGGGTTGTGGCGGTGTCCCGGGAGTTGAGCTCCGAGGTGTTGTCGCCACAATTTTATCGCTGCAGTTCGAATACCTGAGTTTTGCCGACATCGAAATCTCTTTTGTGCAGTTGTTGGTGAGATAACCCTGATAGCCAAAGATCGTATGAAAAGGGAGTATTGCCATGACTTGTATAACGGATGTTTTTCGAAGGTCGAGGTACACGATTTCCGAGGATTTCTTGGTTATGTGTTGACGGATGGATACAACTGGATCTAGGTATTGTTAGTTTGGGTGATATATTTTGTGTC
The DNA here is from genome assembly GCA_021605205.1 of Aegilops longissima. NCBI lineage: Eukaryota > Viridiplantae > Streptophyta > Magnoliopsida > Poales > Poaceae > Aegilops > Aegilops longissima. Next base: position 2,898 of record JAHIAM010012637.1, read on the forward strand.
CCCAGATCCCCAACACCAGATTGCATAACCAGAAAGTTTCGGGAGTTTATAGGTGGGAATTCTAGTAGCTTATAGGATATCTTTCCGGATGATGTATGATTGGAGATTGGGGTTCAAAGTTTAGTGGTCCGCCCATTCACGGCCGATTTACAAGTGGTCGCGAGACGCCTTAAAGAATCCTTGGCTATGCTGATTCGGGACGCCTTGTTTGTCATTCGTGACGTCCGCTATATCGTCAGTGTCCGTGTGGGCCCCACCACTAACACTTTGGGCGTAAATTCTATCATGTGTTTGTTCCGCTCATTCTTGAAGCCAATCCTTTGTTTTTGTTTTGTTTTTGTGGTATTCGAGTTGCTTCGAAGTCAAGTGTGGATTCCATACCTTATTCTAAATGGTGTTCTCATATTTCTATGTGAATACTAATCCTTCGTGATCATCGAGGTCGTCATGTTAATTCTTTTCTCAACCGGCGTGTTTCTCTTCAAGTGGATCCGATCATAACAACATTCGCGAGATAAATTCTAAGTTTTCTCAACGGTGTTTGTTTCATCCGTCCCTAGTTGCCTTTGTTTTCCCGCCCTCCCACCCTTTTTCTTCAAGGACTCAGATTTCTTAATCAAGTATCCATTTTATTGAGTGAAGTTTCTTCATTCTTTTCCTTTAATGTTTTATCCGGTGATTTCTCATGAAGACGCTAAGGAAGCTTTAACCTTATCATTGTTCCATTCTAATTTTCTTCTCCGTGGATTTAAGTCAAGTTTTCAGTGTTGATCGATTCTTTCATCATTTCAAGTGCTTTCTCATGCCAAGGTTCTCTAATCATTCACCTCTCGTTATTCAATTGTTCGGAGTGTTGAAGATATCTCGGAAGATTCTAGTTTCCATTCTCAATTCACTCAAGTTCTTTTGAGGATGCTATCTCATTCAAGCCATTTAACTATACCGTGCAATATCTATTTCAAACAATTGTTCAACGGTGGTTCTTTTGAGTGGGCCCTAACCCACGTGTCTTTTCCCGTGATCTTACGTGACTCTTCTAATTTTTCGAGTTATTCCCAAATTCTTTGCAAAGTTTGACGAAGAATGAATTATCATCAGTCTTGGTTTTCTCCAAGATCTTCCAAATTATTTTCATTGTTGGTTCAACCTTCCTAATTTTCATTCCGGAGTGCTTCAATAATTCATGGTGATGTTCTCGTCATTATTCTCGAATTTTGAAGACCAAGAAGAGTTTCTCTTAAATCTCGCTTCTTTCTCTTCAAGATTCATGGTTCTAGCTTCGTGCCATCCTCATAATTGTTTTGATTGTGAGAATTCTTTTAACCCACCCGAGCATTTCAGAGTCTTTTCAGTTTGATTCTTCGAGCCCATCATCTCAGAATTATTCATTCAAGCATTCAACTCTGGTTTTCCAAATCTCACCGTGCATCGTCAAATATCCTCTAATCAGTTCATGATCTCTTCGCTCTAATGTATCTAAATTTTGTCAAGCATCCTTATTCGTTTTACAATTCTTCCCGTGAATTGTGCCTTTGCTACGTTCATTCTCAATTATTATGGTGGTTTGTTCAAGAGTTCTCTTACTTCGTTATCATATAGACTCATTCGTTCTTTCCAATCCTACCGGTGGTTCGTTGAAGACCTTCCCAAGTTTGCGCCATATCTATCTTAATCTTTCTACGGAATAAGTAGTATGCCAAACCGCTGTTTGTCATCAATCTAAATTGGTGAAGGATACGATAACATAATTCTTGTTCTTGTTTCATCCAAGTGATTGATTCATTCTTCCGAGTTCGTAATGGTATCAATTTCTCAGTTCTAAGTTGTTCATCTCTTCTTTCCGGAGTTTGTTCATCATATCACAATTTCGCACGAGATGCTTCATCTTTTCTTTCCGGAGTTCCAACTTTTCTCGGTTATATCATTTCAAAGCTTCATCTTATCACCGCAAGGCTTCACCTTGTGTTGTCAACTTCTCTTTCTTTTATCATCCTTTTGGTTACCGGAGTTTATCATGGAGGTTCTACATGATGCTTCGTCAAGGATTCATTTCTTTCTCGATTTGTCCTTCAAGCTTCTCTCTCGAGTTAAGATCCACCAAGCTATATTTAAAATAAACATGGTGTTCAACACATGTTTTGTTTTGAGGAGTTCAAGCATTCTTCATCTTGCATTGCAAAGTGCAATTCTTTCTACCTTATCTCTTGAGATGGTGTTATGTCACTCTTGGCAATTTCCCTTCGTGTTTCATGATTCACATGTTGTCAAGAATGAGGTATTTTAAATCCATCAATCTCTTCATTAGACTTATCTTGGGCTATATTTCACCTAAAGCTTTCCCTAAGGATTGTTGCTATTTATGGTGCTTATTAATGACCCAAGTTCTTCATTTGTCCTCTCGTGAAACAAGTTTCTCGCCTCCTTGTTGATATCAATCCAATCGCTTGTTTCGCAGGCGTAAGCTCACCTCATAATGTGAGATGTTTCCATAAGCCCACTACAAGTTTATTCATTTCGTTGTTGATAATCCAACAACTCCGTTCTATCCTTTTTTTTAAGGGTGCTTTCCAAACTCATTTGTGGTAGAAGTTGTCATTTTCTTCTCCATTCCTTTATTCCAATGACCTATCTTCAATTTTTCTTCCGGAGGCATTGTGATATTGCACTCTTCGACCCATCATCTTTCTTTTGTCAAGATCATGTTCTTTTTCTTGCTTATCCATTTAACCGGAGTGTCATGTTTTCATTCGAGTTCTCTCATCTTATCAAGTTTTGCATGCTTCCTCAACCGGAGAGCTGTCTGAAATCTTTCTTACCCCTTGTGCTTTTTTTCAATAGTTCCGGAGGCAGTATGTTGTTGATTTCATCAAGTATCATCCCATCTTCTCAAGTTCATGTTATATTCCTTCCATGCTCAATCGGAGTGCTGCCCGAATTCTTCCTCTCTCATCTTGTTTTAAACGGAGTGGTTTTGAATTCTATCTTGTCCATTAAACTCTTGATTCATGCCTTTTCAACCTTCAAGTTATCGTAATGTTCCTTGTTCCTCTTTTCTAACGGATTGTTTGCAATCTCGTTCATCTTCGTTGTTTTCTTTCTTTCAATTTGCTCAACCTCTCAAGGTTCATGGTTTCACTCTGCTTGTCAAAGAAGCAACTTAGTTTTACCTCTCATCTTCCTCGCCCTTTTCCCTCCGTGCCATCCTAGATCTCGGGACGAGATCCTCTCGTAGTGGTGGAGTGTTGTAACACCCCGGATACAACTTTCCATATTCGTAACTCCGACTCTTGCCCTTTCCGGAGATGTGATTTATTATTTCCTTCGTGGTTGGGTTTTGTCTGTTGTTTTGCATTTTGTTTTGTTATGCATCTCATCTCATGGCATCATCTGCATTTCATCCGCATGTTTTTCAAAACTTGCATCCGTTCGGGTTCCGCCGGTTCTCTCCGTTGTCCGTTCCGAGTCCGGATACACTCGCACGCGCCCGCGGCACCTCCGAAATATTATTTTATTAGTGGCATAAAATGTTCTCGAATGGGTTGCAACTTGTCAGCGGTCTTATTATAGTGTAGACAGGCCGCCTGCCAAGTTTTCGTCAGATTCGAGTTCGTTTGATCGCCCAACTGTTATATTTATAATCACGCTGATATAGTCGGCCTAGCGCCGACGCTGATATCCGGAAGCTGCCACTGGTCGCCTGCTCTCTCTCTTCTCAGCTCGAGGCATTCTACATCCACCTGCAGCCATCTAACCTCAAGGTCTCAAACCGCCTCGATCGCGATCCGAGGTCCCAAACCCTCCTAACCCTCAAAACCCCCAAAACCAAACCCTACCCATCCCTCGCTATAAATGGACACCACATCTCCATTTTGGGCAACCTTAACCCCCTCCTCCTCTTTTTCCGCCACCCAACCCAGAGCCACCTCCTCCCACCTCGGGGCCGCCGCCGCCTTTCCCTTCAATCCGGCCCCAGCCTCCTCTCGCCACTTGGCAAGCCCCTAGTGGCTGCGCCGCCACCAGCCGCTCCCTCCAACCGGGCGCCACCACGCCCTCCTCAAGGCCCCACTTCGGCCTGCGGTCTGCCAGGCCCATCCGCTGCCCGCCCGGGCCGACCGGGCCCGACGCCTGCCAGCCGACCGAGCCGCCTGGCCTCCCACCTCTCGCGCCTCCCGCCGATCCCGATGGGATCGGGAGCGCGCGCCGGCCGGCCATCTGCCGCCCTCGGGAGATGAGTTCCGGCGACCCCCACCCTCTTTCCTTCTCCCGAACCTCTCTAACTTCTCCTCCGCTCTCTCTCGCTCGCAGGTCGCCATGGTGTGAACCTGCCTCCCGAGCTCCGCCCACCGCTGTCGCTGTTCGATCCGGCGCCGCCGCCGGATCCGCCAGCCGCCGCCTGACCTCCTTCCGGCGACGCCGCCGCCTTTCCACTCCAGCAAGGCCGCCACTCGCTTCTCGACTTCTCTCGATCGCTGGAGGAGAACGACGCCTCAGCCGCCACGTGGCCTCGTGGCTCAACCTCACCAGCGTGGCGGCCTCGGCCCATCCGGTCCGCCACCCCGGCCCTCCTTCCTCACCGACGGGCCAAGGCCCATGGTGAGCTGCCTCCCGAGCCCCCTGTGCACTGCTGGGCTAGCCGGATTCGCCTGCTGCATTTTTTTTTCCGTCTTTGCTATTTTTTGCTAATTATCCGAAATCGTGATATTTACAGATTGCCCTCAAGTTCATGCATGTAATAACTAATTAACTGCATCGGATTTAAACAAACCTTATATGTAAATGCTCGAAAATTGTGTAGATTAATAATATGTCATTTCCATCCATGTTTAAAATGTTTAAATTGATGTTTGCATTAATTTGCTAATATGCCATGCTAAAATGCTTTAATTCATAACTAAATAACCGTAACTCGGAATTAAATGTTCTTTATATGTAAATGGGGTGGAAAAATGCCTAGATTAACATGGTCCACTTTATGTTGCTGTTTAACAACTCTAAAATTGTGTTTAGGGCAGAACAGTACCGAATCTAAAATATTGCTCATGGGGATTTTCCGGAATTGTTGTTTCTTATTTCCGCCTCATTTAAACTTGCCTAAATAGCTAGTTTAATTATGCTCCACCTCTTGCCATGTTTAACAACATTTAATATTGTTGTGTACCTAACCGAGAGAGAACTAAACAGTGTTAGGAGAAATTCATCAATATGCAACTCGTTGCATATTGAGCTTCACTTAACTTGTAGTGTTGTTTGTGCATATTGCCATGCCATGCCTCATTAAACCGGACATGCATCATATTTGTTTGTGCATCATGCCATGTTTATGATTGTGTGTTCACTATGTTGTTTGTTTCTTTCCGGTTTGCTTCTCTCGTTAGCTTCGGGTTCGCTCGGAGTTGTGAGGATTCGCTCGACCACGTCGCTTGTCCTCTTCATGGACTTGATCTTCTTCCTTGCGGGATTTCAGGCAAGATGACCATACCTCGAAATCACTTCTATCTTTGCTTGCTAGATGCTCGCTCTTTTGCTATGCCTATGCTACGATGCCTACCACTTGCTATATCATGTCACCCACATTGCCATGTCAAACCTCTAACCATCCTTTCCTAGCAAACCGTTGTTTGGCTATGTTACCGCTGTTTCAGCCCTCTTATAGCGTTGTTAGTTGCGGTGAAGATGAAGTTTGTTCCTCGTTGAACTCGGAGATGTTGTTCCTTGTTGGAACATGTTTACTTGTTGGGATATCACAATATATCTTATTTAATTAATGCATCTATATACTTGGTAAAGGGTGGAAGGCTCGGCCTTATGCCTGGTGTTTTGTTCCACTCTTGCCGCCTCTAGTTTCCGCTATATCGGTATTATGTTCCCGGATTTTGCGTCCCTAACGCGGTCGGGTGATTTATGGGACCCCTTGACAGTTCGCTTTGAATAAGACTTTTCCAAAGAAGGCCCAACATTGGTTTTACATTTGCCTCACTTAGCCTTTTTTTTCCTTGGGAGTCGCGATCCCGAGGGTCATCTTTATTTACCCCCGACCAGTGCTTTTCTAAGTGCTGGCCCGAACCGAGTAGATCATGGGGCCCCTCGTGGCAACTCGAGGTTTGGTTTTACTCAGAGGATGTCTCATCCGTGTTGCCTCGAGAACGAGATATGTGCAGCTCCTATCGGGATTGTCGGCAAGATCGGGCGGTCTTGCTGGTCTTGTTTTATTGCTGTGAATGTCTTGTAGCCGGATTCCGAGACTGATCGGGCTTCCCGGGAGAAGGTCTATTCTTCATTGATCGCGAGCTTATCATGGGTTGTTGGGACACCCCGCAGGGTTTGAACTTTCAAAGCCGTGCCGCGGTTATGTGGCAGATGGGAATTTGTTAATGTCCGTTGTAGAAAACCCAAGTTGATCTTAATTAAAATACACCAACGGCGTGTGTAACGTGATGGTCTCTTCTCGGAGTCCGGAAGTGAACACGTGTTGGAGTTATGTTTGACGAGGTTGTTCTAGGATCACTTCTTGATCATAGTTGTTCGACCGTGCTTTGCTCCTCTTCTCGCTCTCTTTTGCGTATGTTAGCCACCATATATGCTAGACGCTTGCTGCAGCTCCACCTCACTACTTTGTCCTACCTTTGCTTAAATAGTCTTGATCTCATGGTGTGAGATTGTTGAGTCCCCGTGACTCACGATACTTCCAAAACCAGTTTGCAGGTGCCGATGAGACTGCAGGTGATGCACCCGAGCTCTAGGAGGAGCTCGATGAAGATCTTGTTCTTTGTGTTGTTTCGCTTCAGTTGATCAAGAGTGGAGCTCAGCTTGGGACGATCGGGATCTATGTAGCATTTGGGGTAGTCTTCTTTTATTTTGGTTCCGTAGTCGGACCTTGATTGTATCTCAGATGATGTAATGTTTTACTCATGTATTGTGTGAAGTGGCGATTGTAAGCCAACTATGTATCTCTTTTCCTTATGTATTACATGGGTTGTGTGAAGATTACCTCACTTGCGACATTGCTTTCAATGCGGTTATGCCTCTAAGTCGTGTTTCGACACGTGGGAGATATAGCCGCATCGAGGATGCTACACCCAGCTACGCCAGACGCTTGGTACACCCAAAGCATTCCTACAAGATCCGGAGTTGCACAACTCATGGTCTAAGGAAATGATACTTGACATTAGAAAAGCTTTAGCATACTAACTACGCATCTTTGTGCTAGGCTTAGGATTGTCTTGTCCATCACATCATTCTCCTAATGATGTGATCCCATTATCAATGACATCCAATGTCCATGGTCGGAAACCGTAACCATCTATTGATCAACGAGCTAGTCAACTAGAGGCTTACTAGGGACTTGGTGTTGTCTATGTATCCACACATGTATCCGAGTTTCTGTCAATACAATTATAGCATGGATAATAAACAATTATCATGAACAAGGAAATATAATAATAACTAATTTATTATTGCCTCTAGGGCATATTTTCAACAAAGCCCACTAAGGGCCCAATAACTTCCCGGGGGTCCGATAACCCTCCCGCACACTGGTTTTATCCGAAACCTCCCGGAACACTTCCGGTGTCTGAATATAGTCGTCCAATATATCAATCTTTATCTCTCAACCATTTTGAGACTCCTCGTCATGTCCGTGATCATATCCGAGACTCTGAACTTCCTTCGGTACATCAAAACACATAAACTCACAATACCGATCGTCATTGAATGTTAAGCGTGCGGACCGTACGGGTTCAAGAACTATGTAGACATGATCGAGACACGTTTCCGATCAATAACCAATAGCGGAACCTGGATGTTCATATTGGCTCCCACATATTCTACTTAAAATCTTTATCGGTCAAACCGCATAACAACATACGTTGTTCCTTTTGTCATCGGTATGTTAGTTGCCCAAGATTCGATCGTTGGTATCTCAATACCTAGTTCAATCTCACATCTGGCAAGTCTCTTTACTCGCTCCGTAATGCATCATCCGCAACTAACTCATTTGTCACATATTGCTTGCAAGGCTTATATTGATGTGCATTACCGAGAGGGCCTAGAGATACCTCTCCACAATCGGAGTGACAAATCC
>JAHIAM010012638.1:0-24522 GCA_021605205.1 Aegilops longissima
CCATACATAACATAGTCATACAGTAGGGGTCACATGACCCAACACTCAAGTCATACAATCATACAAGCACATGCGAAGCAAACTAGTCTCGAGTACGCACTGAAAGAAAGAAAGCTTGTTGGAGCCTTTCTATCTACAATGGCCCTTCATTAAGTTCTTAGATCGCCACCGGTGGCTAGTTCACCCGTCAAGTCAACATCTACATAGAATCCGGCGGAGGGGTAGTATAGTCCTCCAAAATATTGATTACAAACATGAGTACAAAAGTACTCAGAAGTCTTACCACGTAATCCTATCATACATGCACATTCTCAAGGAAGGAAGTGGAGTTATTTGCAGCAAGCCAGCTTTGACTCTTGGCTGCTTATCCCACGTGACACCACTTTGTAAAGCATTTTGTCGCACACCCAGTCCACTAATCACCATCACAATACTCCACCATGGATCCTCTCGTCATCCCCGAGAGGGCCATCCACTATACTCACACTTATCTTGAGGCTTTTAGTAGTATCCATTTACTTGTCTATGAACCATATAGGTAACCCAGAAGTCCTTCTCCGTGGACACGGCTATTCAATAGATCATATTTAACCCCGCAGGGTGTACTTCTTCACACACGCTCACCACTTATCGTCGCTTACATCGACATGTACTGCAACCTTCAAGCGGAAGCCCAACGTGGGTGTCGGCCACAGCCTACCTAAACACTCAAGTCCCTAGTCCAGGTTTATCGCCTATTCGGTTCCATCCGCAGGAGTCCGCCGAGGTTTCCCATACAGCCCTCGAACGATGTGTGTGGTTCCCAGATACCAAACGGCACTCGGTACACCGGCCACGTGTGCCTACCGCAACACAACCCACCCCTAAGGTCAGCGCTATGCGGCGGCCCCAAAGATGCTACAAACACCGAAACTACTTGCAACTCCTGACTAAGAACAGGGTGGTTAAGAAGTTTAGAGGGTCCATTGGTTTCGGATCCCAATGCGTGGTAGTAGCTAGTTCATGGATCACAAACACAGATCTCAGCTTCTAGGATTGGCTTCAATGAAACAACCCACCATGTACTCCTACATGGCCTCTCATCGATACCTTTACCAAATCGTGTTCAACACTTTCACTCGAACCAACACAGCCTTTCACTCCAGCTCATCATCCCGATGAGCCGCACTGACACAACTCTAAGCATAGCAAGCATAGCATGGTAGGAATCACAAACATGGCTCAATCAACTCCTACACATACTAGTGGGTTTCATCTAGTTACTCGTGGCAATGACAGTCATGCAAAGGAAGTGGGTTCAACTACCGCAGCACACAATGTAAGAATCGCGTTGTCTTAATGCAGTAAACGAGAGCGAAGCGTAGAACATGGGTTTGTATCGAATGATCAATGAGTTGCTTGCCTCGATGGAACTGGGTAGAGAACTGCCCTTCGATGGGTAGTCGAGGTTATCTTCAAAGTAACCTATCATGAAAGCACAATCAAAGTAAACACACATGACAATATGCAACAATATGATGCATGCTATGACATGGCAATATGGATGTGTGTTGGCCTAATGCAAGTTGAAAGAATAGGGAATGAACTCATTTGAATCAAGGATTCAAATGATAGCTCATTTGAGTTAGTCCTAATGGTGCAATATCTTATTCTGGTTAAACAGCATAGTTAACTTGTTTTAACATGCATGAAACCTGTACCAATGGATAGAGTGGATTTTTCTGATAATTTTCATATATAAATCTTTGCATTTGGAGTTATAGAATAAAAGTTATAAGCATTTGAAATTTGAATTATATTCGAATTTACTATATCAAAATAAATCCAGAATTTGAATTAATGCGCCAAGATGAGGTCAGCGTGACGTCAGGGTCAACGGGTCATCCAGGTCAAACTGACCAGTGGGACCCGCATGTCAGAGTTAGTTTAACTAATTAATTTTAATTAGAACTAATCTAATTAGTTAACCGGGGGTCCACTGCCATTGACCAGAAAGCCACAACAGGCCCACCACCAATGGTCAATGTCACTCATGGCTGCCTAGTCCGGGTGAGGCCAAAGGCGGAGCAAAGTGCTTTTTGACTTCGCCACCAAATGGGGCGCGGAAGGCATCTACGGAGCTGGAGATGAACCATGCTTGGTGAGGTTAGTTGGGGTAGGGTGGTTTGAGTTGGCGCCGCGACGAGTTTGGCGGCGGCCGGGCTCGGGTGATCTCGGGTTTGTTGCTAGGGGCAAAGTGAGGCGCGTGGAGTGCATAGTTAGACCCAACGCAACTCGGTGAGTGCGATGGACACGGTGGCGGGTTGCAGTGGCCGGCCTGCTCGGGCGCATTTAGCCTTCGTATGAGGCGTTCGGGTGAAGCATGTGTGCTCGCTAGGTGCACGAGGAAGAGAGTGGAGAGGATGGGAGGTAGCTGTGCTCACAGCGATCCCAGAGAGAGCCCTCACGAGGTCGGGATGATCTGATGCGGCGGCGACGGCGAGGGGATCTCCGGCGGTGGCGGAGTCGGGCGGGTCGGTGCGGTGGCTTTGGCGCAGCAAGTGTTGGGGCTTGGCTTGTTCGATTAAGTCGACGACGCGGCGGCGACCGGACACGGTCTCGTGGGCTGGGACGACGGGTGGCTACGGCTACGATGGCAGGAGCGGCGACGGTGGCGCCGGCCATGGCGTAGGGGGAAGCGAGGAGAGAGGCAGGGGGCGAATGGCGTGTCCAGGGGTCGGGCGACGACGTGGAGGCTGGCCCAGCAGCGAGGCGGCGAGAGGAGGTGAGCAGGTGGCGGGCATGCTGCGTGGCGCGCCTCGAGCTCATTGCTTCGGCATTCAGTTGCTCGTCAAGCCGAGCCAAGCAGCCACAAGCATGCTGCTGGGCTGGGCTAGCAGGGGGGCGTGCACGGCGATGTAAGGGTTTTTCCTTTTTAGCTTTTTCTATTTTCTCGCAACTTTGTGGGTTTTTTAAAATACCAAAACTGTTTTAAAAATCACCAAAATGCTCCTCGTCACTTGTTGGAATATTCCCAACATGAAACATTTTGGTTTGGCAATTTTTGAACATTTAAAATATTTTATATAATTTAAAATGCTCAAGTTCAAAACTTGTGGATTAATCCTAGAAACTTTGATGACCTAGAAAATGATCCACCTCCTTTGACATGGGTTCCGAACCAAACAAAGAGGATGAGCATTTTGAAGGGCATTTCAGATTCATTGAAATAATTTTAGTAAACCCTAGTTCTTTTAAGGGGGTGTTCTGGGGTTTCGCCTTCCCCATTTCAAATTCAAATGAATTTAAACATGATGCACACCCTAATGCATGGTCTAACCGGGATGTGACAACTCACCCCACTCAAAAGAATCTCGTCCCAGATTTAGGATCTCGCTATAAAAAGGTGGATACTCAAGTCAAGACGATCCTCCCTTTCCCAAGTTGCTTCTTGCTCGGAATGGTTTGACCATTGAACCTTTAGAAACTTGATATTCGACGCCGAGTGGTACGCCGGCTTGATCGAGGATACGAACGGATATTCTCGATAGGTGAGGTTATCTTGGAGATCGTTGCATGGTCCACCTACACGGATAGGATCCGAGAAGCAACGCCTGAGTTGGGAAACGGAAGACATCATGGACTCGAAAGATGCGGAGGTAGTTCCAATTGGTAGGCAACTCTCCTCGCTTGGCAAGAATGCGAAGGGTCCAATGTAACGAGGAGCCAACTTGCCTTTGATACCGAATCGATGGGTTCCTTTAGAGGAGTAACCCGGAGGTAAGCCTTCTCGCCAATTTCATAAGTCATAGGCTTATGCTTGCGGTCATATTGGCTCTTTTGACGAGATTGGGCTGTTTTCAATTTTCACTAACAACGCTAACCTGCTTTCTTCGCTTCCTGAATCATATCCGCCAAAGAGTTGTCTCTCCCTGCTTTCTCACCAGCTAAGAGGGCTCACATTTTCGCCCATAAAGAACTTCGAAGGGGCTTTGCCAGTGCTGGCTTGATAACTATTGTTATAAGTTTAACTCGCGAATGGAAGGCATTTCTCCCAATTCATGCCGAAGAGATGATGTAAGCTCAAGCATATCCTCTAGGATTTGATTGACTGCTCTACTTGACCACTTGATTGGGGATGGAAAGCGGTGCTAAAGGAGAGACGAAGTTCCATAGCGCTTTGGAAACTTTCCCAAAATCGAGAGGTGAAGAGACTTCCACGGTCTGAGTTAATCTCAATGGAATACCATGAAGAGACACTATTCGAGAGATGTACAAATCAGCTAGCTGGCTAGCGGTTATACTCTCACCAACGGTAGGAAGTGGGCTACTTTGGAAAGACGATCGACGACAACGAAGATAGCATTATTCCTCTCTTGGTCCTGGGAAACCCGTAATGAAATCCATACCGATTTTATCCCATTTCCATTCAGGAATTTCCAAAGGTTGAAGGGTACCAGAGGTCGTTGATGCTCGCTTAACTCGATTTACGACGCCGCAATTAGCAATGTATTGAGCGATTTCTCTTCATCCTAGTCCACCAAAACTTCCGCGAGATCTTGATACATTTTAGTACTACCAGGATGAATGGTGAGAGGAGAGTCATGAGCTTCCTTAAGGATCAATCGCCTCAAGTTTGCACCTTGGGAACCACTAGACGGTTCCAAAGAACATGACACCTTTGTTCATCAATGGAGAAACAATCATGACTCCTTTCTTGATGTTTCTCCCGATACGAGAGATTCCCCGGATCTACCTCTCGTGCTTTGATGATCTGATCCGTAAGGGTAGGTTTCGCCACCAGGGTGGAAAGGAACTCGAGGAACAATGTGAAGATTAAGCTACGAAATTCCTCGTGGAGAATTGGTTGACTTTGTTGTAACATCAGATTGTTACAATAAGATTTATGATTTAGTGGCCAGCCATGACATTGGCCTTGCTCGGGTGTAAGATATTCCTAAGTCGAAATCTGTATCAATCTCGACCCAACGCCTTTGCCTGAGATTCAAACCGTTGGGTGAAGATATATTTCAGACTTTGGTGATCAGTAGATTTCGCAACGATTACCCGTAAGGTAATGTCGCCAAGTTTTGAGTGCATGAACCACCGCTGCAAGCTCTAGATCGTGTGGGGTAGTTATCCTCATGTGGACGAATCGCCGAGAAGCGAGGCAATCACATGACGATCTTGCATGAGTATGCAACCTAGTCCTTGTCGCGAGGCGCGCAATAGATAATAAAGTCCTTAGAGAAATCTGTGGAACAAGTACGGAGCAGATGTCAGCGCCTTTTCAGTTCCCAAAGCTGAACTCGCACTCGGGGGCCCATTCAAACTTCTTATCTTTCTTGAGGAGTTCGTTAGAGGTTTAGCAACTTTAGAGAAATTCTCGAAGCGGGCGGCAATAGCTCGCTAAACCGAGGAAACTCCGAACTTGCTTGACCGATTCGTGGAGTCCAATCAAGGACGGCTTGAACTCGCCGATTGACAGCAATGCCCTTACCAGAGATTACATGTCCTAGATAGGTCACTGCAACCAGAATTCACACTTAGAGAATTTGGCATAAAGGCGGTGCTCTCAAGTTTCATCAATACTAGCCTTAGGTGTTCGCATGTTCTTCCTCATTTTTGAGTAGATGAGTATATCATCGAGGTATACCACTACTAATTTATCCAAATACTCCATGAAGATTGAGTTCATTAACCGAGAGAAAGTGGCTGGAGCATTGGTTAATCCGAAGGACATGACGTGTACTCAGATTGGCCATAACGAGTGACAAAGGCCGCTTTTGGGAATGTCCTCGTTTTGATTTTGATTTGATGGTAGCCCAACCTCAAATCCATCTTGAAAAGATCGAGGATCCAGCGAGCTGATCATACAGTGTCGTTGATCCCGGGAGCGGATACTTGTTCTTGATAGTGACCAAATTGACAGTGTCGGTAATCTACAACCATCCGATCCGCATTCATCCTTCTTCTTGACGAAGAGGACGGGCAAGCCCATGGAGATGAACTAGGACGGATGAAACCTTTTGCAAGGACTCATCGAGTTGTTTCTAAGTTCAGCTAGTTCTAGGGGTGCCATCTTATAAGGTCTTCTAGAGATTGGGACGGTCCGGAACAAGATCTATCACTTAACTCGACATCCCCCGCTGTGGAACACCGCAGCTTCTCCGAAGACATCCGGAAATCACGGATCACCGGAATATCTTCGAGGTCCGGAAGGGGTTGGCATTTATGAGTAAAGTCGGCGCTTAGACACTCGGGTTAAAACATTCACCGCTTGCCCAAGGATGGGTAAGTTGAACAGTTCTAGTAGAGCAATCAATCTTAGCATAATGGGCTGACATCCAGTCCATACCCAAGATGATGTTTATGTCCGAGGACTTAAGAGCTATTAGAGATGCAAGAAAGACTAATCTGTCGACAAGAATTTCATTCCCATGACTTATTCTAGAGGTTTGCCATCTAGAACCGTGGAGTTTGAATTTCCATGGAGGTAGGCATGTCACAGAATGTGGTGTTGTGTAATCGAGCATAGCTCCTTTAAATAAATGAATGAGATGCTCCAAGATCAAAGAACGGTTGCCGGATGGCAATTAACAAGAAGCGCATCGAGGACTCCACGTTGGGATCCTCATAGGTTTCTTCAAGCAGAAACATAGTTGACATGGCCACGAGCGGTGGCAACTGGTTTAGCATAGGGCACCTTTCCCGGGCTTGCCGCGCCAAATGACTTTCCAGCTTGATTGGGGTTGTTCTGGGACACTCGGATATAGTGGCCCGCCTCTCCACACTTGAAGCAAGTTATCACATTTGGACGTGGAGCAGCATTAGCAGTTGGACCTCCATAAGTCTTGGGTGGAAAATACGGTTGGTTGGGGCGAGGCGCCTCAAAGGATGGCCTCGGGTGAACTCGGTGGTAGAGCAGTATTTGAACCCAAACCCGCGCTTCGGGATCCAGAGCCGGATGACGATCCAGAGTCACGGACGTGTTTATGAAGCCTCAAAATCAGTCCGCCCAGCTCGCAACCGATAGCCTTATTGACTAGCTTCGAAAGAGGTACACCATGCGACGGAGATCTCGGCGTAGCTCAGTGGCTAAGTCCCTTATGGAACCTTGCTCGCTTCTTGGCATCGGTAGAAACTTCTTCGAGCATAACGTGCTAACCTCCCAATTCATGGTCAGAGGCATCCACCGTCACCTACCTTGGGTGAAATGCAGAATTCTCCCTTTGCGGTCCATAAGACCTTCTCGAATATGATGCTCACGGGAAGGCGGCATCAACTCATCCCAAGTTGTAACTTGTCCAACCGGACGATAGCCTCATAATTTTCCCACCGAGACTAGCAGTGGCCTTCAAGATGATAGGCGCAAAGGTAACCTTGTCAGCCTCAGCCACGCTTATGAACGCAGCTTGTGGTGGATGCCGCGGAGCTAATCATCCGCCGAGAGGCTCGACGGAATATTTGAATTTTGGGGATACAACTTGACGAAGTCGCTGAGTGAAACCACATCGCTTCTTGGCTGGCTGTGTTTTGTTCAATCCGCCCAATAAGCGGTTGGTTTCACGCTTATTATGCTCGCTCCAAAGATCACCGCCAAAGATGGCGGTTGCGGCAGATTCACATTTCTGGCTGCATCGCTTCTCCCTCGCCTCGAGCAGCAGGAGTGTTATGAGTGTTGACCATCCCGGGAGACAAAGCAAAGGTTTAAACCAGATGGCAGAATTTAACAAGGAAGTGCGGAAGGTAATGGATAGCATGGAATGCAAGATGTTCATCCGTATGACATGGTAATATAAACTGCCATATATATATATACCATCGGTCATACACACCATTCATAGTTTAGTACAAGCCCGACGGAGTACAACTATAAGGAAAAGCGTTACATCTCATCGGAAGCATTCCAACTCCTATACATTATTTTTCTACACTTCCTAACGATACACACTAAGTCGATTCCACGAGTCACGCAGACGGTGGAAACACAACTATTACCATACTAGGAATACTACTACTATCTCAGCAGCTCCATAGTAGTCTTCATAGAAGTCACCACCCAAGCTCGAAGTGGAACATGATCGTCCCGAATGCATAACTCGTGGGTCCTGTGGACCATAAGGACTGGATGTGGCCGTGGACCAACAAATGGTGGTAGACGAGGCCCACGAGGAGGAGTGATGCCTCCAACCTCACGCCACTCCATGAAGTCTCGCGACTCACCCGCACGGGTACAAGTCTCTCATGTCCATATATCCGCTTGCGGCAGTGCAAACCTAGTCGAGTAGCCAAAGGGTCGAACGGGCATTAAAGCTCCATACGCAAGGCCCGGTTCTCACGGTCCTTGTCCTCCAAAGAACTCAAGAGTAGTGCGAAGGAGTGAGTCCTCATGGGATGCATCGCTGTACAAACCCTCAAGGTAGCCATGCGCCCTGTGGAGGGATGCCGCATATAGCGTAAAATCGTTGTTTCAAAGAAAGCAGTTCGCTCGAATAATAGTCATCATGGAATAGGCTGCATCTTGCACGTATATTCCAATAGTGATTCCGAGCCCATAAGAACAAAGGAAGTGGCTCAAGAGTCTGGATAAGATGGATAAACCGACCGCATAGGTATTGGCTTTGATTGAAATCCTTAAACCGCTCCTCGACGTATATTCAGGATACCATCGATAACCAGCCTCAATCATCACCCTAACCAACATGGACGCAGACCGCACACATCAATGCAACGGGTCAGCGTAACCACTTGGTTCTCGGGAACGGTAGCCATCCGAAGCACAGCCACAATGCAAAGGCATTAGAATTCTAGGAAAATCGGCAGCATAACATCTCAGAATGCTCAAAATCAGATTTGAGACATTAAAATCAGATTGCAAATCCACTCAACAACATCATATCAAGGTTCTCGTTCAAATGATAGCATACTAAAATTTAGTAGCACTGAATCGAGGATGTAACCAACAATCCTATAAGTTACTACGGATTAGTAACACGTGAACCTGATAGAGAGAAGAGAGCCTAGTCCTAAACCCACGCTGAATGAGAAAAGGATGACTCGATCGAGGGCATAAGGTAAAGGAGTAAAAGAGCCTTACGCTCCTCCCACAATCAATTCCCTACATATAACTAAAGCATTTCTAGACTCAACTTCACCAGTTTGGCTTAGCGAACCCACAGCAGCCCTGCTCGATGCCAACGCTGTCAGACCCCGATTCCAAGTCACATCGACCTAGCTGGTAACACTCATATCACTTTATGCCTCACGACGGTATTCCTAACGGGTGTCGCTTACCATGGCCCGGGACCGCTTGCGCTTTTGGCTCACGATATGATAGTGTCGCTAGCATCCACATGACAAAGAACCCGGCCGACATGGCTAGTCGTGAACCCAAAGCGGCACTAACCTATGGGGACAGCATACATGAATCACTTCGAGCATGTCGGTCATCAACGATGAACTCTGGCTGTAGCATCTGGCTAGCAGGACTCGTATCCCTGGCAGTAAGCAGTTAGGCAGGACTCGAGTATCACCGCGTGACATTTCAAGGGATGTATATAGGAACTAAATGAATCACATGCCGCCAATCAAGTGTCCAAGCAGTAGCTGGCTAGCAGGACTCGTGAACCGGGCAGTAGCGGACTACTATCGCCGTAAGCACGAGACTACATTTCCCCATATGAGAGGCTGCCAAGGATAAACAACTAGTTTGTCGGATCCCACTCATACCAAGCATTTCAATCATACACGCAATATGCCCGATATGAGTAAATACAACAAGGCATCACAACAAAACTCTACAACTCAAGTACTTTATTTAAGAGGCCCGAGGAGCCATACATAACATAGTCATAGGTAGGGGTCACATGACCCAACACTCAAGTCATACAATCATACAAGCACATGCGAAGCAAACTAGTCTGAGTACGCACTAGAAAGAAAGAAAGCTTGTTGGAGCCTTTCTATCTACAATGGCCCTTCACAGTCTTAGATCGCCACCGGTGGCTAGTTCACTCTGTCAAGTCAACATCTACATAGAATCTGGCTTGAGGGGTAGTATAGTCCTCCTAAAAATATTGATTACAAACATGAGTACAAAAGTACTCAGAAGTCTTACCACGTAATCCTATCATACATGCACATTCTCAAGGAAGGAAGTGGAGTTATTTGCAGCAAGCCAGCTTTGACTCTGGCTGCTTATCCCACGTGACACCACTTTGTAAAGCATTTGTCGCATACCAGTCCACTAATCACCATCACAATACTCCACCATGGATCCTCTCTCGCCATCCCCGAGAGGGCCATCCACTTATACTCACACTTATCTTGAGGCTTTTAGTAGTATCCATTTACTTGTCTATGAACCGATATAGGTAACCCAGAAGTCCTTCTCCGTGGACACGGCTATTCAATAGATCATATTTAACCCGCAGGGTGTACTTCTTCACACACGCCTCACCACTTATCGCCGCTTACACGACATGTACTGCAACCTTCAAGCCGAAGCCCAACGTGGGTGTCGGCCACAGCCTACCTAAACACTCAAGTCCCTAGTCCAGGTTTATCGCCTATTCGGTTCCATCCGCAGGAGTCCGCCGAGGTTTCCCATACAGCCCCGAACGATGTGTGCAGTGGTTCCCGAGATACCAAACGGGCACTCAGACACCGGCCACGGTGTTCACCGCAACACAACCCACCCCTAAGGTCAGCGCTATGCGCTGCCCCAAAGATGCTACAAACACCGTAAACTACTTGCAACTCCTTGACTAAGAACAGGGTGGTTAAGAAGTTTAGAGGGTCCATTGGTTTCGGGCCCAATGCGTGGTAGTAGCTAGTTCATGGATCACAAACACAGATCTCAGTTCTTAGGATCGGCTTCAATGAAACAACCCACCATGTACTCCTACATGGCCTCTCATCGATACTTTTACCAAATCGTGTTCAACACTTTCACTCGAACCAACACAACCTTTCACTCCAGCTTCATCATCCCGATGAGCCAGACCACACAACTCTAAGCATAGCAAGCATAGCATGGTAGGAATCACAAACATGGCTCAATCAACCCTACACATACTAGTGGGTTTCATCTAGT
The DNA here is from genome assembly GCA_021605205.1 of Aegilops longissima. Lineage (NCBI taxonomy): Eukaryota > Viridiplantae > Streptophyta > Magnoliopsida > Poales > Poaceae > Aegilops > Aegilops longissima. The sequence continues at coordinate 11,078 of JAHIAM010012638.1, forward strand.
TATCGTGGCAATGACAGTCATGCAAAGGAAGTGGGTTCAACTACCGCAGCACACAATGTTGAATCGCGTTGTCTTAATGCAGTAAACGAGAGCGTAGCAGAACATGGGTTTGTATCGAATGATCAATGAGTTGCTTGCCCGATGGAACTGGGTAGAGAACCGCCTTCGATGGGTAGTCGAGGTTATCTTCAAAGTAACCTATCATGAAAGCACACCGAAGTAAACACACATGACAATATGCAACAATATGATGCATGCTATGACATGGCAATATGGATGTGTGTTGGCCTAATGCAAGTTGAAAGAATAGGGATGAACTCATTTGAATCAAGGATTCAAATGATAGCTCATTTGAGTTAGTCCTAATGGTGCAATATCTTATTCTGGTTAAACAGCATAGTTAACTTGTTTTAACATGCATGAAACCTGTACCAATGGATAGAGTGGATTTTTCTGATAATTTTCATATATAAATCTTTGCATTTGGAGTTATAGAATAAAAGTTATAAGCATTTGAAATTTGAATTATATTCGAATTTACTATATCAAAATAAATCCAGAATTTGAATTAATGCGCCAAGATGAGGTCGCCGGACGTCAGGGTCAACGGGTCATCCAGGTCAAACTGACCAGTGGGACCTGATGTCAAGAGTTAGTTTAACTAATTAATTTTAATTAGAACTAATCTAATTAGTTAACCGGGGGTCCACCCGTCATTGACTCGTAGCAGCCAACAGGTGGCCCACCACCAATGGTCACGGTCACTCACGGCTGCCTAGCTGCCGGGTGAGGCCAAAGGCCAAGGAGCAAAGTGCTTTTGACTTCCGCCACCAAATGGGGCGCGGAAGGCATCTACGGAGCTGAGATGAACCGCGCCTTGGTGAGGTTAGTTGGGGTAGGGGTGGCTGAGTTGGCGCCATGCGACGAGTTTGGCGGCGGCCGGGCTCGGGTGATCTCGGTTTGTTGTTAGGGGGCAAGTGAGGCGCTGTGGAGTGCATAGTTAGACCCAACGCAACTCGGTGAGTGCGATGGACACGGTGGCGGTTGCAGTGGCCGGGCCCTCTGGCCACGATTTAGCCCGCGGGCGGTGCTCGGGCGAAGCACGGTGCTCGCTGTGGTGCACGAGGAAGAGAGTGGAGAGGATGGGAGGTAGCAGCTCACAAGCGATCCCAGAGAGCCTGCCGAGGTCGGGATGATCTGATGCGGCGGCGACGGCGCGGGGATCTCCGGTGGCGGAGTCGGGCGGGTCATGCAAGTGGCCGGGCGCAGCAAGTGCTCGGGCTTGGCTTGTTCGACTAAGTCGACGACGGCGGTTTACCGGACACGGTCTCGTGGGCGCTGGGACGACGGTGGCTACGGCTACGATGTGTGGAGCGGCGACGGTGGCGCCGGCCATGGCGAGGGGGAAGCGAGGGAGAGGCAGGGGGGCGAATGGCGGTCCAGGGGTCGGGCGACGACGTGGAGGCCGGCCCAGCAGCGAGGCGGGCGAGGAGGTGAAGTGGCGGCGGCCAGCTGGTGGCGCTGCTCGAGCTCGGCTGTCGGGCATCAGTTGCTCGTCTTGTCGAGCCAACAGCCACAGCATGGGCTGCTGGCTGGGCTGGGCACAGGGCCGGGCACGGCGACAGGTAAGGGTTTTTCCTTTTTTAAGCTTTTTCTATTTTCTGCAACTTTGTGGGGTTTTTTAAAAATACCAAAACTGTTTTAAAAATCACCAAAATGCTCCTGGTCACTTGTTGGAATATTCCCAACATGAAACATTTTGGTTTGGCAATTTTTGAACATTTAAAATATTTTATATAATTTAAAAGCTCAAGTTCAAAACTTGTGGATTAATCCTAGAAACTTTGGATGACCTAGAAAATGATCCACCTCCTTTGACATGGGTTCTGAACCAAAACAAAGAGGATGAGCATTTTGAAGGGCATTTCAGATTCATTGAAATAATTTTTAGTAAACCCTAGTTCTTTTAAGGAGGGGGTGTTCTGGGGTTTCCTGCCTTCCCCATTTCAAAATTAAATGGAATTTAAACATGATGCACACCCTAATGCATGGTCTAACTGGATGTGACAAAGCACTGCCGGCTTCTGGCCGCTGCCCTCGTGGTGGCACCGGACCCTCCAAGGTCATTATAAGCACGCGAGTCTCGCTGGCCTGGACTGCCTCACGGGAACTGGCCTGCTCAAGACTCGCCTTTCCCCATGGCAGCGCCGGGCCTGCAATCTCAGCCTCCTCCTCCGACGACTCACCGTCACATCTTTCAACCAGAGGAGCTCTCTGCAAGGGCGCTGCTGGTTTCGGCTTGCCCACCACCGGGCGAGCTCCTCCTCCTCCACGGCCATCGCGTCTCGCCCCTCCACACCGCTGCTTTGCCGGCCTCGGCAAGCTATGCCTCCTCGCCTCGTAGCGATGTAGTCCAGCTCCACTGGTGGTGTCCGGACAAGCCTTACCGGGCTGGCGCTGACGCACTTCGCAGCAGTGGTGTCAAAGAACTGATGCACCTCAGCCCTCCGCTCCTTCCAACTGGTCAGACTATGCACGCTGCAGCCCCGGCATCATGGCAATGATTTTGACCAGCGAGTTATTGCACAACGGGACCACCTCGCTGGCAGCTGAACAAAGGCCCTTGAGGACCTTGCCGCCTTCGTGGCGGGGCGCGACCTTGCCGGGTCCGGCCGACCTTCGCGGCCGCGCCCACGCCAGTTCGAAGAGCCGCTGGCAGAAATGAGCGTGCGTCCCATCACGGTGAAGTTGTGGTCGAGGTCGACGGCCGCATGATGTCGGGCGGGTTCGTGAAGAGCCAGGCTGGCCTCCCTTGTTATGCAAAGTGAGCAACTGGTGGTGGATGAAGTCCACCCGATCATCTCAAGGGTGAGGCCGCCTCGTGAGCCGGAGGATCCTGGTGGTGGCAACCGTGAGCTTCGCCGTCAAAGATCAACGCTGCTCCAATCATTTCATGGAAGCCGGGCGGCGCCGGCGAACTCTCAGAACGCCATGGATCCTCCTCTCGATCCAGCACCACCGTGTCGGTGTCAAACCGCGGATCTCGGTAGGGGGTCCCGAATCGGCGTCTAGGCGGATGGTAACAGAGACAAGGGACACGAGTTTTACCCAGGTCCGGCCTCTCGATGGAGGTAAAACCTACTCCTGCTTGATTAATATTGATGATATGGGTAGTACAAGAGTAGAACTACCACATAGATTAGAGAGGCTAAACCCTAGAAGCTAGCCTATGGTATGATTGTTGTTCGCCCCACGGATTAAAACCCTCCCATTTATATAGACACCGAGAGGGTTAGGGGTTACATGTAGTCGGTTACAATGGAAGGAGATCTACATATCCAGATCGCCAAGCTTGCCTTCCACGCCAAGGAAAGTCCCATCCGGACACAGACAAAGTCTTCAATCTTGTATCTTCGTAGTCCAGAGTCCGCTAAAGTTCATAGTCCGCCATCCGACACCCCCTAATCCAGACTCCTCAAGAGTCCTCTCAACCAGGCTTCAATGACGCATTTAGTCCATGCAAAGTTTGTCTTCGCATTGCAAGGCGGGTTCCTCCTCCGTAATACTTCATAGAAGATTTTGAACACAAGGATAGTGTCCGCTCGCAAAATAATTTCCACATACCACCATAGAGAGAACAATATTCACACAAATCTAATTTGGTCAACGATTTCAAAGATGTCATCACACCATGCCAAGCCTTTATTCAATCATTTTACCGCCCCACCTCAAGCACTTAGCGAGGCGGTTTCCTTGGCACGCCTTGTTAATGCAGAGATCGTGTCCCCTTATTCCGGGATTCTCATCAATACGGACGGGTAACCCAACCATCTCATTAATTTACAGCGCTTGGGAGATAAGCGAAGTTTTACCAGCGGTGGGGGCGATAATTTCGTCTCCCATATAAGGATAAGCATCCACCTTTTCCATCTACGCCTTCTTCCTCCTTTGCTTATTCATTTTCAAGACTTGAGCTCCAGCGCCCTAAGTCCGCACACATCCCACCTCAACCTTTCCAGCCATGTCCGGAGCGAGAGGCAAGGATGGTTTCTCCCCACTGAGGGACATATCAAGAAGTCGAGGAAGATCGGATACTTGTCTAATGACATCGCGATCGGCTTCCTCGGCTAAGGGGCAGCTCATCCCCACCCCAAGGCCCCATGAGAGGGTGGTGTTTTCACCCACTTCCTCCGCTGGGCTAGGGTTTCCCATCACCCATTTGTCCGGGACTCATGTTCTACTACGCCTGATTTCCATGATCCGCCCCAAACTTCATCCTCAATATCTCGATGTTTATCGTCAGGTGCAAGGCCTTCTCGTGATCCAGCCCCACTTCGGTTTATGGCTGAAGACCTTCAAGGTCACGTCAAGGTAGTGGGCCAACAAGCAGAGTGCGGAGGCGCCATGGTGGGCAAGATGCCCAACATTACATGGCTCGAGGGCCCTTCGTGGAGACCATAAAGGGGTGGCAACCGGGTGGTTCTACATCACCGAGCCGCGGACCCTGAATGGGCAGCGCCCCGAATCCGACCGGCTTGCCTACACGGGCTCACCTCCCGGAAAGAGACGGGCTTGTCATGGGGTAATTCGAGGAGCTGTCCGACACCAAACTCAAGGCCCAAAACCTGGTGAGCAAGAAGCTCAAACTCACAATGTAGTCCAGTCATGCTCATCCGCACGATCCTCCCGTTAACAACGAAGCCAGCTTGTGGGAGTTTGATCCGCACATCACTAAGTCCCCTCGAGCAGCTCTTCGATACTACGATGAAGATGCCCGAAGGTGCTGCTAAGGGTGCCGAGGTTCTACATCCGCTACCAAGGATCGCGGATTCAGCGCGCAGCATCGCCAACGCCAGAAGTTATTTTGCCCTTTACGGGACACTTGTTTTCATAGTTTGACTCTATGCGGATCTAAACGCCTTACCTTTGACAGATTGGCAGAGGACGCCCCGCAGATTGATCGTCTTCCGCCCCTTGCCGTAAGACCCAGCGGATGCCTTCGACGGGTTACGTAAGGTTCCGCACCTTACGGTGCCGGAGAAGAAGGCTAAGATAAGGCCACGGAACTGAAGGAGTTCCCGACGCCAGGTGGTGTCGGACTCATCGTCCGATGACTCGAGGCGGACTCTCCCGTGAAGACGAGGAGGAGGAAGAGAGGTCTCTCTCCGCCGGGGAGAGAAGAAAAGGAAGGCCGCCCAACCGGGGGCCGGAGGGTCCAAGAAGGAAGGACCTTCCTCCGCACTACTCCACCAACACATACCGATCGCCAAGAGGAGTGGCCATCTTGGGCCAAGCTCCTCGCGAAATCGTAAGTTTCGGATACCGTAATAACTCGTATGCGCTCTTTGTTGCACAAGACCTTCCGACGCCGGATACAATCATGCAGTCCGCCTAAGGCCGGGCTCGACGCTTTGTCGAAGGAAACTCGGTTCGCTTCTGATGAACAGCACTTCACTTCCGACCGCTTTCTCCTCGCGCCACGATGACGCTGAGGTGGCGCCCCAAAAGGGCCAAGCCAGAGGAGACGGTCTCGAGGCGCTGCAAGCGTAACCTCCTTGACTCTGCAAAAGGGATAAACCCTAAGGGTTCTAAGTCCCACCCTAGGTCGATGATCGCACCGAACCTTCAACGGTTCCGCATCTCGCGCAGGCCCCCTACTAAGAAGGGCAAGTTTATGACGCCGGTGACTCTCCGCCCAACCGAGGCACCGGATACTGCCGAGGTGCTTAACGGCGCCCATCGATGAGAGCACCGCACTATTATGAGTGCGGTGATCCGGGAGGTTCCGTCCGCCAAGAGCGGGCTGACCAAGCTCGTGCCAGCCTCCTAACAGGCTTTGAGGTACATATTTAAGATATGTAAAATATTATCTGCATACACAAGAGCTCCCTCGATGCTCAGCTTTGGTGTTCGGAAAGAAAAGCCGAACCGAGGATCAAAAAGATATACGCATGAGTCTAACATAAGTGTGTCAATATGGGAATGCAGGCTATGTTGTCGACTCGGCCAAGACTGACCAAGGAGGTCAATGTATTGGAAGCAGCCTGAGCGTCCGAGGATTTGTGCCTGCCTTGCCAAGAAGCTCGAGGACAAGGAAGGTAAGTAATATTTATGTAAGTATATATATATATATATATATATATATATATATATATATATATATATATATATATATATATATATATATATATATATATAAGATGTGGTTGCAAAGAAATGACAAGATCAACGGGTATGCAGGGGCCATTAACGCAGGTGGAGACCTCAAGGAAGCGCTGTCCACGGCCGAAAACAATGCGCCATGGAGCGCACTGAGCGAGAGAAGCAGGAGGCGCGGTGGCGGTGGTGCAGCAAGAGCTCTGTGCTCATGAAAAACACGAGAGTTTGGAGCGTGAATCAAAGACTCGAGAGTCCGAGTCAAGCGCTTGAGAGCGCCTAAATCTGCCATGGACGGCCCCAAAAGCCCTCCAGAAATTAAGGCGATGAAGAAGATAGCGGCGGTAAGGCATTCTTTATGCAAAGAAAGCATGCGAAGTGAACTACTTGTTACTTACCCGAGTCCGAGCTCTCCAGAGCATTCGCAAATCTTCCCCGGAGTGTGTCCGATGCAGCCGGATTCTACCGAGCCGAGGAGGAAGCTCGACGAGAAGGTGTTCTGGTCTCAAGATAGTCGAGGCCGGACACCGGTGTTTTTTGAGCGACCAGTCAAGCAGCTGGTCGAGCTCATAAGGTGGCCGAACAGCCATGAAGGGTCTCAGAGTTCGGCTGTGGCTCGGGAAGCCATGCCCGAAGCTACTGGTCTGTAAGGCGGCTGGTGGATGCCTGCCCAAGGCTTGAAGTCACCAAGCGCCCATATGCATCAAGGTGCTCAGGGCCTTGCCCGCTAAAGTGCATCGGGGCAAGATGGACGCTGAGAAGCTTGTGACGGACGGACCACCGCCAGCAAGGAGCATCGCAAGCCCGAGATGTATTATGAGGGCGTCCTCAAGGGTGCCCGCCAGATAGCGGATGAGTGCTCCAAAGATGTAATTTTGAGTAAACTCGATTTGTAACTCAGTATGATGAAAACTTGTTTCATATGCGCTTAACAATGCTTTTGAATTTAAAATATTACCTTTTGTGCGCCGCTTATCAAAATTGAGAGATGGCGAAGTCGTCGGCTTCGGCCCCATGTCATGAAAAGTGTGGGGTGTTCGGATAAACTTGAGCGCTTTTTTTCCCATTATTGGGTCCTTCGAGGAGGCGCCAACACAACTAACAAGGCAATCGAACTATAATGCTTGAACACCTCACTTAGCCATAGAATTCTATAATTTTAAATTTCAGCTAAGCCCCTAGTATTTGAAGACCGAGTTCGGGCGCTTATCCACGCCTTAGGTTGACAAAGCCGAATTTCACTCTAAGCGGCATAAGTCTTTAGGGACTCGAAACCTCTCGAACAGCTTACTCAGCTCTCGCCCTATCATGACGGCCGTTTTAGCTTCTCCACCGAGGTGCTCAGCCCGCTCAACCGGGCACAATCGAAGACTGGTTCTCCCAAGGCTACCTTAGCCGATATAACGGAACGAAGGTACCAAAACATGGAGCCGGGCAAACCCAACTATTGACCCAAGACATGATTCGAGCCGATGCATATAATGCTATAAGTTCGGGTGCCGACTCATGAGAGTGTTCGACTTCACACCATATTCTGGGTGCGAAGCCCTCATGTATTGGCCGTACTCAAAGTGTACGGTTGCATAATGTCATAACTAAACATATTTTTATATATAAAAAGGTAATGCAATAATAGACAAAAGCTATGCATTGTTTATTCAAAAGTCCGTGATAAAAGCAGTAACGATACAAATAGTGCGATAAGCAAGAGATGGGACTATTTAACGGTCCCTCCAAGGGAAGCTAGCTGGATTATATGTGAAACAAGTATATCGCTTCGCTATAGAGACCACTGACACTTGACGAGTCTTTCCCCGGCTGTTGCATCGTGTTCGGGCGACAGGTTGTTTGACAGCCTTCCGGAAAGTGGAGTCCCAAAGTAAGAAATAAGAAAAGGAAAAAAGAATGACAAACTCGAGAGCCCTTGTGCGTTGAGCTGCATTTTGGGCGCGTGCTGTGGTCGTGCTCCCTCCCCTTATGCCCATGGTATTTCTAGAGCGTAGTTATGTACGCTGCAGCAATCGGTTTCACAATTTCACGAGGGCTGGGGTTAGCTGCATGCGCTGTGCTCGGAATGTGCCAGCGCGGTCTTGTTGTAGGTTACTCCCGGGCCGCTTGACGGTGTCCGGACGCTTAATGGCCGGATCGAGAATTGCCTTGACAGTTGCTTTGTACTTCCGCCGCGAGGGTCAGCCAGATGCCCTCCGCCCCGAGAGCGCCTCGTGTTTCCATTGACCGTAATGATTCCTCGAGGGCCCGGCATCTTGAGCTTGAGGTATGTGAGCGGCACCGCATTGAACTTGCAATGCGGTTCGTCCGAGCAAAGGCGTGATAGCCATCAGTGAACGGGACTATGTCGAAGATTAACTCCTCGCTCGAAATTATCCGGGATCCAAGACCACATCAAGTGTAACTGAGCTCGCATAGCTTGGCCTCTACACCTGGTATGACGCCTTTAAAGGTTGTCTTTTGTGGGTTTAATCCTTGAGGGATCTATGCCCATTTTTCGCATTGTATCCTCGATAAAGCAGGTTCAGCGGCCGCCGCCCATAAGAACTCTAGTGAGGTGAAATCTGTCAATGATTGGGTCTAAAACCAACGCGCGAATCCACCATGGCGGATGCTAGTGGGTGGTCCTTCGATCAAAAGTGATCGCGTATGACCATTGGTTGAACTTTGGGGCGATTTAGCTCCAACGCATATACGCCCCTCGAAAGTGCACGCCTCGCCTCCCTTTGGGTATGTGGGTTGCGATATCATGTTCACCGTCCGCACTTGTGGGGGAAACCTTCGTCCCCTATTGTTCTGGCGGGCCGGGCTCCTCCTCGCCATCGCTTATGCAACCCTTGTCATTGTTTTCGGCGCTTAACTTGCCTGCCCGCTTGAACACCCAATAATCCTGCAGTGTGGTTGGCTGGTTTTTCGTTGCCGGTATCTCGCACGAGCGATCGAGTATTAGATCCAAATTGGACGGGCCCAAGTATTTCTTTTGAATGGCTTTTTCCGCGACCGGTTTAGAGCCTCGAATCCGCATTAATCGTCAGATCCTCAAGATTGTCATTGCACGCGGGCGCTTTTGCTTGTTGCGACGCCGACCTGCCCGTGCTGTCCTTGGTATCCGAATTACCAGGATCTTGGTCATGTTATTACTACGAGCTAGCCAGCTGTCTTCTCCCACGCAAAGCGGTCATGAGGTCGGAGGGCTGCCATGGATTTCGGCTTTCCTCGTCCTAGGTGCCGCAAGCCACTCGTCACGGATGTTATGCTTGAAGGCTGCAAGGGCCTCGCGTCCGGACAACCGACTATTTGATTTTTTCTTCGTTAGGAACCGTGTCTGAATTGCCCGCCGATTCTCCGCTGCTGTATTATGTGGCTTAGATCATCGGGCGCCTCGTGGTCGTGCATAGGTGCCCGGAAGTTGTCGAGGAATGCGGCTTCTGTGTCCTCCCAACAACCAATTGATTCTGCCGCAAGCTGTTAAGCCAATGCCGAGCTGGTCCTTTAAGCTTGAGGGAGGTATTTGATGGCGTAGATCATCCTCAAGGGCCATGTGGATATGAAGGAGATAGTCCTCGATCCATACCGCAGGGTCTGCTGTGCCATCGATGATTCATGTTTACGGGTTTGAAACCCTTGGGGATTTGATGATCCATTACTTCATCCGTGAAGCATAGTGGTGTGCGGCGCTCAGATTAATATATCACGACGTAGCTCAAATGAGCTTTGTCGTCGAAGTTCGCCCGCCGGATTTATTTATATCCGCATGACAGCTTATCGTCACATGTCGCGGGCCCCACGCCGATCCATAGATCGATCTTGTTTGCCTTGCCCCTGCCCTCCAATATATCTCGCAGGTCCGCACATTTCGCGCTGGTATTCTTTGAGCGGCACCGGGTGCGGCTTTAGTGGAGGGCCGAGGTCTCTCTCCGTCATGCCACGCAGGTGGTCGGTCGGCCGATCATGCGCTGGTGATGTAGGTCTAGGTGCTTCCTCTAATCGAGGTAGCGGCCTGCGCTTTTGGGTAGCTCTTGGAGGGGCGCTCGAAGTTCAGATTTTCGCCGCAAGGACATCACCCATCCGCTTGGCTAGCAAGTCTTGGTCAGCTCTAAGTTGTTGCTGTTTTTTCTTGAGGCTGCTCGCCATGGCCATGAGCCTGCGCTTGAAATGCTCTTGTTCGACGGGATCCTCAGCATCGACAAATTCATCTTCGCCGAGGCTTGCCTCGCCTTCAAGGGAGGCATGTAATTGTCATCTTCTACCTCTCTCCGCCGCCTCTCATGAGGGCTGGCTTCTCCATCCTCCTGTGCTGAATCCCACCGGAGGGGGTTCTTCCGCACTTGGGTGTTATTGTCTCCGTGCCGGACTCACCGCTTTTGCTGTGGGCGGATTTAGAGCGGCGCCACGACGCCGCGCTTAGGCTGTTTCTTGAGGGGTCATCCTCCGCTGTTCCGTCCGCTGCTCTCTTCTTTTGGGGTGTCCACCATGTATATGTCATATGACGAGGTGGCCTTCCAAAGGCCATGTAGGCGCTGGTTTTTGTTCGCTCTACATCATCGTCTATACCGGCCGATGTCTCCGGAGTCGAAGTCGAGCATGTCGGTTAAATCATCGACAGGCTATGAAGTGGTGGTGGTAGACTTTGAAATTCTTCGTTGTCCGTATCCCAACCTTGCCGCACTCATAGTCCGCCAGGCTCTCGATAAAGAGAGAGACTTTAGTGATTCAGAATGTCGCCAAAGGGCGAAGTGCCGAAAGATGTCCGCGGCGGTGAACCCCATGATCGGGCGCCTCAATCGGATTTGATTGGCAGGGCGGAAGGTTCGAGTCCGGAAAGGAGTCCCACACCTTGAGTCACGAAGCGCCGCAGCGACGGTATGGTGTTCGCCCGACGCCAGAGATTGCAGCCCCGAGGCGTGTCCAGCCACCCATCCTCGACATGCAATGGCCCGGAGCTAAGGGTCGGAGCGACACTAGTGCAGCCTCCAGACACTGCTCGGGCGGCAGAGCTAGATCGCGCTCTATCGTGAACTGCGGCGGGCGTGTTTTGCTGTGGCTCAACCCGCCGAAGATCAAGTCTCCACGGACGCCGGCCGTAGTTCAAATCTCCAAATCGACTCGATGGCCAGGGGCGAAGCTTTCAATCAGCTCCAGATGGCCAAGCTTAATTGGCCCACAAAGGCAAAGCCGCCTAACACGTAAGATCCGTCCGGGAGAAAGTCTCACACTAGACCGCTGGCTGTTGTTGATGATCAAGGATCCATCGGGCCTAAAGGTGATGACACAGAGGAATTTCTCAATGAAAGCACTAATGTCGGTGTCAAACCGCGGATCTCGGTAGGGGTCCCAATCGGCGCCTAGGCGGATGGTAACAGAGACAAGGGACACAATGTTTTTACCCAGGTTCGGGCCTCTTGATGGAGGTAAAACCTACTCCTGCTTGATTAATATTGATGATATGGGTAGTACAAGAGTAGATCTACCACGAGATCAAAGAGGCTAAACCCTAGAAGCTAGCCTATGGTATGATTGTTGTTCGTCCTACGGACTAAAACCCTCCAGTTTATAGACACCGGAGAGGGTTAGGGTTACACAGAGTCGGTTACAATGGAAGGAGATCTAGATATCCGTATCGCCAAGCTTGCCTTCCATGCCAAGGAAAATCCCATCCGGCACGGGACGAAGTCTTCAATCTTGTATCTTCATAGTCCAGGAGTCCGGCCAAAGGTCATAGTCCGCCATCCGACACCCCTAATCCAGACTCCTCAACTGCCCCACCATTCTTCCCACTCTTCCTTCATGGCGCTTCGGATACGCCTCCTTGGATCTTGAGACCCAAGCGATGCAACCGAGATGGCGCCTCGTTGGATCCGAGGGAGAAGTAATGGCGAAGAGCGCCGTGTTATGTGCACTCCGTGAAGCCTCGCAGAGATGTGCGAAAGGGCCATGCACGCCAACGATTTAGAGTAAAATCCAGGAGGCGGAAGCCAAAGGTATGCATGACATCGCTGAAGAAATCGAGAAGGGAGGATGAGCCCGCAGGAAAAATAATCGATTAAGAAGGTACCGATTTGGGGTGGCCTTCAAGCAGTGGCGGGGATGACGCGCTGTTGGGGTGCCTCAATCCCCCTGTTCACTCACAGGGCCTCAAGGAGTCCCAAAGCTTGAACACGCTAACTGTCGAGGGAAGAAGGCGGATCAAGGCCCGCCGCACCGCCAACAAGACTTCTCCGGCGCTCCGCTGGCTCCGGCGGCCCCTGGCCACTCCCTTGCCCTTGGTGGATTTCGCTTATGGCGGCTGGGGAAGGAGAGGACAGAGGGTGGTGGAAGCTCAATGGCGGCGAGCAGGAACGAAGCTTGAGAAGAAGAGGAAGGTATGGAGGTTTCCAGATTGGGGTTTCGCAAGGGTAAGGAACAAAGGCGCCTGCCATGTTATCCCTTTATGTGGAAGCCGCTGGTCGCTGCCCATTTATCGCGATGTGACGATGCGCAAGGGAACCGCCCCACGCATGCCACCCACGCCACGCACACCCTCCACGCCGCGCCACGCTGCTGGTCGTGGAAGCGCCGCACAAAAGTCTTACTGTAAAAGCCGCCTGTCACGTCACAAGACCGCTTTGGGCCTGGCCCAACAACGGTCGCGCTTTTATGTGTGGCCCAGGCCCGGGGCTCCTGCCGGTGTACAAAAAGAGGGGTGCTTTTGTACCCCTTTACTTATGCATAAGGCCGGAGCTGCTACCAGGTCACACCAAGGTAACAGGGAGGTGAGCCAAGGTAAGACCGAAGCCCAAGACAATCGTGAGCAACGCCAAGGCCAAGACCACAAAGAGCGAGGACGGAGCAGGTTCCCCTGCAAGACCTGGTCAAGTAGCTCAGAGCTCCTGCAAGATCCTTGCCGGACATCCCATCAAGACGCCAACAGAGCGAGCCACCTTGAGCCCACGGGCCCTAACACCGCCATCTCGTGGGGCCAGGCCTGGAAGGCACTCTCAGGTGGCATGCAGATCTTTGTGAAGACATATTCAAGATCGATGAGGATTAGAAGAGGACAGCACGCCACTGCAAGACCTCACGGGCCACCTCGCGAGACCCTTGCCGGGCCACCGCAAGGAAGGCCACCAAGGATGCCGCCAGGTCACCGCCAGCCCACGCCAACCAAGCTCCCACCATCAGCAAGATGCAGCTGCCGCCCAACCAGTTGGCGGGCACCGCGCGGCAACATGTAGCCCCTGTGCCAACTCATCAAGCGCTCGCGGCAGCATGCGATTCGTGAAGGCTCCACCATCGCGCCA
>JAHIAM010012641.1:0-17704 GCA_021605205.1 Aegilops longissima
TCGGTGTAGTTTTTGAAATGATTCCCTTGCCAAAGTTTGAAATTCAAATTCAAAACTCAAATTCTCTGAAACTTCAAATGGCATTCAAATTCAAACAGGATGCATAGGATGTTAGCTATAATTGTAAAACATTCCAAATAGGAAATTTGGGATGTTACAAAACCACCTTAAGATGAATCTAGCCCTCGAGATTGGGTTTAACAAATAGGTGGGGTGGTCTCGAAGGTCTTCTTCGCCCGTGGCTTCTTCCTTGTGGTGACTCCACCCCTTCAAAATTGATGACCTTCTGGGTGACTCGCTTGCAGTCTCGAGAATTAGACGGGTTTCTCCTTGTAAGTCAGATCACGGTCAAGCTTTATGGCCTCTAGACCTTTGTGTCTCTCAACGGAACATCGGCCATGTCGGCATGACACTTCTTGGTGAGAAACATGGAAGACATCATGAACTCCGGACAATCCTTCGGCAATTCCAACTTAAGCAACCTCTCCACGCGTTGAGGATTTTGTAGGGGCCAATGAATCGGGTGCTAACTTTCCCTTGACACCAAACCTCTTGATTCCACAGAGTAGAGACACACGAATATGCTCGGTCTCCCCGTAGTTACTTCCTTAAACTTCTTATGCATAACTCTTACCCTCATTGTGCTATCTTGAGTCATCTCGAATCAGCTTGACTTTCTCTTGGAATCCCTGATAAGGTCGGAACGAAAGTGATCTCCAACACTATCCACAATGGTGTTCGCACCTCCTTGTATAGAGCTTCGAAAGGGCCATCTTGATTTGGATTGATAGCTTGTTGTATGAGAACTTCTGCGTATGGCAATTATCATCCAGCTAGACCCATAGTCTAGCACACAAGCTCTCAACATGTCCTCCAGTCTGGTTGACTCTCTCGGTCATCCATCTGCTGGGATGAAAAGGCATCTTGAATTCCAGCCTCGTACCCAAAGTTTCATGCCTTGCTTCCAAAACTTGAGGTCTGCGTTCCTCTATCGACCGATTTTCCTCGGAACTCCATGCGGACATCGATCCTGGTCATGTATATCTTGGCCAACTTAGCACGGTATAGGTAGTCTTCAGGGGAATGAAGTGAGCTACCTTGGTCAAGCGATCAACCACTACCGGATAGAATCATAACTTTGAGCGGGTCTGGGTAATCTGTGATGAAATCCATACCAAGTTTCTCCCATTTCCAATCGGGAATCGGCAAAGGTTGAAGTAACCCTGGCGGCCGATGTTACGCCTTAACCGTTGACAAACGCCATCTTGCTACGTCTCGGCAATATCCTTCTTCATACATCCACGAAACTTTGCTTCAAATCCGGTACATCTTGGTGTTCGGGGTGAATCGAATCCAGTGAATCATGAGCCTCTGAAGAATTAGCTTCTGAGTTGGGATCATTGGGCACATAATCGATCCTCGAACCATATAGTTCCGTATTCATCCTTACGGAATCCTTTAGCTTTCCTTCCTCCATCTTTTGCTTTATCTCATCAATTTCCTTGTCCGACTTACGGGCTTCACGAATCCTTCGGCCAAAGTGGACTGAACTTCGAGGTTGCAATATATCCTTTGGAACTATCTCGATCGGAGATCTACGAGTCATCGACTAACTCAGGGTAATCCTCCTTTGTGAGTATTCACATAACTCTTACGGCTCAAAGCATCTGCTACAACATTAGCTTTACAGGTGGTAATGCAATCTCATGTCATAGTCCTTTATCAACTCTAGCCATCTCCTCCGAGGTTCAATTCCTTCTGGTGAAAATATACTTCAAGCTCTTGTGATGCGTGTAAACATCCAGCGGTTTCCGATGAGAAATGTCTCAGTCTTGAGTGCATGAACTCGGTGCTAATTCCAAATCATCGTGGCATAATTCATCTCAAATAGTTGGCTGTCGGAGGCATAAGCTACAACTTTTCCTTCTGCATTAGTACTCCTCCGAGTCCTTGGCGAAGCGTCTAATAAACCTGGTATTCCTTATTATGCAGCAAAATCAACCTTTGGCTGTGACCAACCGTTTCTTCAATTCCTGGCGGCTTCACATTCCTCGGTCCAAACATACTTGGCTTCCTTCTTCAACAGCTCGGTCATGGGCTTGGCAATCTTGAAGTTCTCAATGAACCTCGATAATATCCTGCAGTCAGAAAACTGCGGATCTCCTTGGTGAGGTGGGTGGCCCTTATCGGTGGTGATTCAACCTTGGCGGGATCAAGCTTATTCCTTCTCTGAAATAACATGTCAGGAATCCAACTTCCTTACCAAAATTCACATTTCTGAACTTGGCATACAAGCCCGATGTTCTTGAAGTTTCTCGAACTAGGCCAAAATGTTCCTTATGCTCTTCCTCGCTCTTGGAAAATCATTATATCATCGATGAACACCCGACAAACTTGTCCGGATATTCCATAAACACCTTGTTCATCAAATTCATGAAATGCGGGAGCATTAGTCAATCAAATGACATGACGGTATACTCATATAAACCATACACGGTAGTGAATGATGTTTTGGGTATATCCTTTTCACGGATCTTCAAGATGATACCGATCGAAGATCGATCTTAGAAAATACCTTGGCTCCAACTAGTGATCAAATAAATCGTTAATCATCGGCGGAGGTACTTGTTCTTGATGGTTGCCGTTCAACAACCGATAATCCACAACCATCCTCAAGCTTCCATCCTTCTTCTCTACCAAAAGCGGGGCTCCCCAAGGTGATGAGCTTGGCGAATATATCCTTTCTCCAACAACTCATTAATTTGATCCTTGATCTCTTTCAACTCATTCGGTGGCATCCGATAAGGTCTCTTGGATATTGGGGCTGTCTGGAGCATAGCTCAATCGAAACTCAATGTCCTTCCGGTGGCATTCTGGTAATTCCTCCGGAAACACATCGGGAAAATCTTGCATTCTGGCACTTCCTCTGAACAACTCCGTGAGAATTCACTGATTCTTCATCTGGTTGTGCGGCTACATACTTGATCCTCTTACTGCTCCGGGTGGTGGCGAGAATAGACTTCTTGAGCCGATCTATGTTCCTTCAAACTTTGTCAACCAATCCATGCCTAGGTTACATCCAAGGTCGGTTTCCAACACTATGAGGTCGCGGAAATTTATGGTTCCCGATGTTGAGGTTGCATGACGCCCTCTTTGCCATCATTTCTCCTCTGCGGGCCGCGAAGGGGGCTTCTAAGGGTTTTAGTGGGCACCCGTACTTTTCCAACTACCCTTGATATGAATGAATCGTTGCACGAAATCAAAAGTACCAAAACTGAGCGTGAATTCAATAAAACTTACCAACCACGATTTCGGCTGATCATAGGCGTCCTCCCGTCGATGTGGTTCACCGAACGAGGAAAAGGTTGGGCTTCTTGAGGCCTCCATTGCCATTTCCATTCTCTGCTTGGCCTCGGGCGGTCGGTGGCATAGTGCCTGTCTTACGGCACTGGCGGTGATGTGGCTCGAGATCCTTGGAAGGGAAACAGTCTTGATTGCCATTGTTTCCATTGCCATTTCCATGGCCGACTTGTTGTCTGGTTGCGGTTGTTCCCATTTCCTCCATGGTTATGACCTCCATGGTTATGATGGGTGTGCCCTCCAGTATGGTGCATAGCGGGGCTCTGCTGAGCTCCGAGTTGTGCTTCCCGCTGTACTTCCGCTTGCGACTTTCAATCTGCTGCTTGCCTTCAAGTATGGTGGCCTTGTCTACCACTCGGTAGTTGTTGAAGGTAACAATAAGCTGCATGCTTTCAGTTCATCATTGAGTCCCTCAGGAACTTCTCCTGCTTGGCGATTGTGGCCCATCATGGGCATGGCGGCTTGCTGAATTCATCCACGTCTTGGGCCATAATGCGGTTCCCAGCGTAAGTTGCGGAACTCACCTTCTTAGGACTCATGGCTCCAGTGAGACATGGCGGTCTGAAGCTGCTGGAACGATCCCATGTGATGGCACCAATGGGATAAGTGGCGGTGTAGTTCTCCACCAAGCTTGAGGTCCATCAAGTTGATCTGTGACAAAGCGCACCTTCTGACATCGTGCATCCAACGGTGATTAGCTCTCTTCCGACTTTGCGGGCCAATCATCACACAATCGGCTCGGTGCTACTAGAGAACCTTGGCGGATTCAGCCTCGGAATCGAGTCAAGTTGTCCACAAGGGTGGTGGCGGTGGGTTGTTGGCGTTGTTGTTACGATTACGAATGAGAAGCTACATGGTGCATTACCTTTGAGGCGGTGGGTGAGCTCGGCGGGAAACCGGTGTCACGTCTGGAGGCATCGGTGTTTTGAGTGGATGAGAAAATGAAAAATAACACTACCCATATGAATGCAAAACATAGAACACACCAATCATTTATTCATTCCACTCAAACATGGTTCAAACTTCGATTACAAAAGCTCATGACTAATGAAGGAAATATCGGCCTAGCGATCGCGAAAAAGTAAAAGATAACATGGTGGTCGACTAAAAAGTCTTCATCAAAAATCCTTGCGTCCTCTTGTGGCGCCTCCTCTTGTGCTTTCTCGGTGGAGCTCCTTCAAAATCCTGATCATTTCTCACGAGGGTCCTTCATCTCCACTCGGATAAAGGTCCTCTCCAAGTCCATCATTTCCTCTATCGGGCAAGTTTCATCTTGGTCGTATTGTCTCCATGAAGTCCGCAACTTCTTCCTCATAGTTAAGGAATCTGCGTGCCTTCTCCTCCGTTCGTTCACGGAACAAAAGCTTCGGTGTGTCTTGAGTTCTGGATGCGAATCTCCCGTTTCAGAAGACACTCCAAGTCTGGATGTAGAGAGAGTGGAATCGTCCTCGGCAATGCGGATGATATCTCCGTTCCTTGCTCTGCAGAAACCATGGCGAGTGCGAGGGATCGAGCTCGGCCTGTACTCCTCCGGAGATGTCCAAGTGCTCGATAGATGCCCGTCCCTTGATGATCCAGTTGAACTCGGTGAACTCAAAGTCAATGGGCTCGTGTGTCCTCCGAAGGTTCTCCACAGGATATGCACTTCAATCCTGGCGAATTTCGTGGAAGTGCATTGGTTGGCTTCGGTGATCGGTACGAGCAATCTTCAGCTTCTTCACCATCTGGACCAGCTTTACGCGAAAGGCATCGTCGTCGGTGGCAAAACTCATTATGCGAGCGGGGTGGTCTCGGCCATCGAATGTTGAAAATAGGAGAGAGTGAGAAATGAGGGGAGAATTACGGAATGATAAGGATATAAAAGTAAATGGTCTACTGTATGGCTTTCCGATCCTGGGAATTCACGATCCTCTCGATTGGCGTGCTCACGATACCATCTCTGTGGCGACCTGACCCAAAATCGATCAAATCTACGTATAGCATGCCATCCCAAGATCATCTTTGGTACTCACGGTACATCGATAAAGTAATCAAAAGTTCAATCACACACTGGAATTATTATGCGATTCTCATATAGAGTCTTTATTACAAGAGAATAAATTAGGCTCAAAGCCAACTCATGAGAAATAAACTAATAACAACTGCTGAGGCGTCGAGTATGGCGAGTCCATCCGACTCCAAAGACGTCGCCAATGCGCGGAGGCGTATAGCCTCACTCTGATGGAATATACCTACGCAACATAAGGCGTTGCAGCCATGTGAAATCGCTTTTTGAATAAGGTGGCAAGTCATGAAGAATAACAATAATAAAGTTACTATCACTATATGCATTTTGGCTGTGGAGCTCTAAGTTTCATCATTTTGCGAAAAGCAAATTTTCCCTACTACAGTTGGACTTGCTTGCAAATTACTACAATTGTTGGTAGTTATTGAGATGGTTCCGTAGCCAATATCTCATTCCCAAATTATTAAGTCATAAACCCCTCAAATTAATTCATTAGTTTTAGTGTTGAGATATCCGAATACTTCCAAGTTCAGAGGCTCAAATTGTCATTAGCAGGGAGACCGGCTAATCGATTAGATCTTTAACCTCCGGAAATTCTGCGCACTTTTCCCATAAGAATCATTCCCTCCTTTAAAGTCTTCGCACTTCATGGTGTTTGAAAGGCGGGGCCAAATAAACGAAGGTCTTCCAAGAGTTCTTACGGCTCTTTGCCGTACCCATCAATCCTACCATTCTTCTACATCTCGTAGTCTTACGTCCGGCCAGGCGTCACTACTAGGTCAACCAGCGGAGGCCACAATGGCTTGCGGCTGCTGAATGCTTCCGGTCATGGGGCATCCATCCTTCTCTTGATTAGCTGGGTGAAACTTTCCGCCTTGAAGTCATGTCACTTCTCCATGCATCGGTAACCCTTTGGGTTCTCGAGGTGCGATCAGCGAATCCTCCACCAGATGATAGATTCGAAGTCCATCTTGATTCTTGTAGTTCATGGGGTTGTCATCATCATTGACTCTCACATCTTGCTTATGAATTTCACTCAACCCAAAACCGATCTCTGAGCATAGCAAAGTAACTACTTCGTCCGGGGTCATGGTAACAAGGGATTAGTTCATCCCTACCACATGATACTACTCAAGATTAATAACTTCAAGATTTCAACCTCTGCGTGCATGGTGGGGTGGTGACAATGCTAATGCACAAAAACATAGGTATAGAAATATGATCATCAAAACTTGCCTTAGCGATGATCCTCGTAAGCTAAAAGATTAAGTAGTAACCAAACTTACCTTTCCAGGAAACTCTACGAGACAAACAAATCACAATAAGCATATAACAATAGGATCACATAACACAATAGCATAACAAAAGTAACATAAAACACCAAAACAACCAAAACAAAATACAAAGGAAAACTCAAAGAAAAGCCCATTCAAGTTTTTCCTACTTCAAACAATAACTAAAAAGTAGTTTTATATAACAAAATTTCCCTAACAACTTATCATGGTTTATATTAACCCTTGAAAGAAATTCACTAAGCAACTAGGACAAAAGAATTAATTTAAAAGCTATTATAAAACTCCTATTAGGCTAATCCAATTTCTATTAAGAAAAATAAAATAAAATTTTATTTATTATAAATAAAAGTTCATCCTATAAAAGTGACAGAAACTATCCTAGAATAATCAATACATGTTAAAATAAATTTATTTACTAATTAAATTAATAGGAAAGCGATAGCTAGTTAATTAATTGGGATTAATAATATTTTGCTTAAAACTATTTATTTATTAATCCTAAAATACCCAAATTAATTTTATGGTTTGGCAATGCCAAAATAAAGTTGGGACAAAAGAATCATCCAAAAATAATTTTTCTAACTCAAGTTATAGCAGATTTACTATTCTGACTAAAACTAAATTAAAGCAATTTTAATTAATTTTAACATAGCTAAATATATAATCTACAGAAACTACATAAAATTTGCAAACCAACAAAAAGAATCACCTAAAAATATTAAACAGAATAAAAGATATGAATTTTCAAACAGAAACTATTCTGCTAAAACAGAAAAACAAAAATAAAAGAAAAAAGGCCTAATGGGCCTAAACTACATTTGTCGTCAAATAACCTAAGGGCCTAAGTTAAACTAAAGCGGGCGGTCTAATAAAATAAACCTAACTAATCTAAGCCGTAGCCGAACGGGCGGTTTATATAAAAAAATACCCTTGAGGTTCTAATCTACAGATTGGTGGCGCATCAGACGAGGAGGGCTTCCAGTGACTTACGGCGTTCGGCAACTGGCCGGCAGCGAGAGTGCGTTGAGGGCTCCGTTCGTCGAAATCGTTCGTGAATGTGGCCAGGAGGATCTTGAGACGAGGTGAGAAAGTGCAGATGCAGTGGTGGGAGATGGGGGTGGCCTAGGGCGGCGGCAGAATAGGCAGCCGATGAGCCACCAGGGTCTCCGGTGAGCTGGCGAGAAGAGGAGGGGGTCGGCAAGGGCTAAGGGGAATGGGGTGCGGGTGAGGGCCCCATAGCAGAGGGCTCGGCACAGCTTGAGGCGATCAGGCGGATCGGGATCCGGATCCGCCAGAGATTCCAGCGATCTCGCATGTGGCCAGAGTGGCGTGAGGCGGGGAGGTAGCGATAGAGTGGGCCCAGCTGTCAGTGAGAGGGGGAGGCGTCGGAGGATGGCAGAGTGACGGAGGCATTAGTGCGAGTCATGACCAGTGGCAGTTAGTATGAAGTGGCGGCTCAGTGGGCTCATTGGTGGGCCCAGGCTGGTGTTGAGCCTTGCATTGTTCCGGCAGCTTCAGCTTCGGCCAGAGGGCACATTTGGCGCTGGGTTGGAGTTTCCTCCTTTTGAATTTATTTTTTAAAAATAAAACAAGCATAAGCTAACTTTTAAAATATAAATATTTTTATATAGGGTATATATATACCAAAATGATCGGAGGAATATTCCCTTTCATTTGAACATTTTCCAAAAGCAAATCCAAACTTTATAAAAATCCATTTTTTCAAATTCAAATAAAATTGATTTGAATCCAAAACTTTTAGCAATATTTTCCTCACGATATTTTTGGAGTCATATTTGCTCTCTCATACTTTTGATCAAGTATTTGCTCCAGGTGTAGTTTTGAAATGATTCCTACTTGCCAAAGTTTGAAATTCAAATTCAAAACTCAAAATTCTGAGAAACTTCAAATAGCATTCAAATTCAAGCAGGATGCATAGGATGCTTAGCTATAATTGTAAAACATTCCAAATAGGAAATTTGGGATGTTACAAAGCAGTTCTCATCCACGAGTCAGCTTGTCGCTTTCATGTAGTCACAGTGTTTCGACGAGGCCTTTTCGAGGATGCCATCTTGAGGATGAACCTCGTCTTTGGGAGGCAGCCGCCTTGAGCCAAACTCAAGCGACAGATGAATAGAAACCCCTTTGCGATGGTACCCTTGTCGTGGCGTCGCTCCAGACGCTTCCAGGTGGTGACCTCGTCTAAAGTAGGTGCTCTCTGAGGGAAGGGCTGCATAAGCTTTCACCCATGTGGGAGGAGGCGCGTTTAGGGTCGCCAAATCTCCAGTGGCTAGCCGTGCGCTGAAGCAGCAGACGAGGTCCCATCCAGGCTTCCTGAACATTGGCACCTCAAGAGTTCTACCCATGAAGCAAGGCCGGTGCTGTGAAGGTCTCCACTGTGACACTCTCACATAATAATGAGTGGGGTTGTACATGCCCAGTCTCGGGAGTGCGCCCTCGGGCCTCGGGGCTCCTCCCATGTCCTAGTGGCAGCCTTAGCTCAGCTAGTGAGAAGACTAAACTAGGTGCGGATGCACTTTTCATTTACTTTTCCGTGGTTGGCTTGCCCTCTTTAATGGAAATTTGTTTCTCGTGTTTCCTTCGGTTTGGTTCGATCACCTTTTGTCTCCATTTCTTCCCTCGGTTCCTTGTTTTGGCCTTACTCTCCCTCGCATGCCTCGAGGCTGGACAAACCACTTCGTGAGTGTTTTTCTTCTTGTTCTTGAGCCACCTCGCCGAGCCATAGCTGGTGCACTTCTCTCAATCCATGCCCTGGTGTCACGTGCTGGCTTTGGATCATGGCTGGCTGCGCTTTCGACCAGGGCTCGGAAGAATAAAGTTTCCTAACAAATTTTGCAGTTCCTAGATGCCTCCCAAGCCAGAGGTCTCGAGTCTGAAGCCGGCGCCTCCGAGGCAGGCTTCTTGGCGGGTCAAGCTAAGTTATTTCTGGCGCCCACATAAACGTGATCTTTGCAACCTACAGGGAATGATAAACATCATGAACCTAGAAGCATGGTTAGTTGCGCCTTGGGCCCCATACTTGTCTCTTTCTTAATGGAAGGAAAAGGAAGAACAAAACAAGCGGCGTGCACCTGCAGCAGTCCAGTAGGCCTTGCACGTCTGACTCGAGACCCCTCGCGCTTCACTAGGGCCGGCAGGCGACCGCCCGCCCTCAAATCAGACCACGGCTGGTCATATCGCCGCTACTAGGTCATGCCGGAAGAAGAGTATTTGTGGCTGGCGAGCCGCGTCCGCGCGAGACAACCCACCTTCACCCTCGTCATGGCCGTCACCAAGGCTGAGCACCTGCCGCCGTTCTTGTCCTCGGGAGCCCAAACCACGGCGACCAACTTCCCGAACACCCTCACGTGAGGGTGGCGTTACCGTCGTGCTTGAAGTGGAGGGTGCACCCTTTGCCTAAGGTTGCAGGCAAAACATCTGCAGCTGGGCCAAAAGCGATGTTGCCTGGCGGAGACCTCCACGCGACCCCGAAGCCTTGCCGCAGCGCCGTGAGCCTTGTTGGGAGCGTTGCGAAAATAATAAAAAAATTCACGGTTTCACCAAGATCCATCTATGAGTTCATCTAACAGAGTGATAGGGTGCATCTACATACCTTTGTAGATCGCGGCGGAGGCGTTCAAGAAGCGGGGTTGAGAGTCGTACTGTCGTGATCCAAATCACATGACCAAGTGCGAGCGGACAGCACCTCCGCGTTCAACACCGTCTGGAGGCGGATGGCGTCTCCGACCTTGATCCAGCAAGGAGGAGGAGAGGTTGAGAAGAGCTCCAACAGCGCCGCGGCGTGGTGGTGATGGAGTGGCGATTCTCCGGCAGGGCGCTAAGCACGGGAGGAGAGGTGTTGGGGAGGGAGGGCTGCGCCTTGGATTGTGTGTGCAGCCTCCCTCCCCCTCTATTTATAGGGGAGGAAGGGGCGGCCCTTCTAGATGAGATCTAGAGGCGGCCCAAGGGAGGGCTTCCCCCAAGCAAGGCGCCCCTCTGGGTTCCCAAACCCTAGGGCATGGGCCCTAGGGGTTGTGGCGCCCAGCCCACTGGCTGGTTCCTTCTCCATAAAGCCCACAGGTCCCTCCGGAGGTGGCCCCTCCGGTGGACCCCAAACCCCCGGTGGCCGGTACAATACCGATATGCCCCGAAACTTTCCGGTGGCTGTACAACTTCCCATATATAAATCTTTACCTCCGGACCATTCGGAACTCCTCGTGACGTCCAGGGATCTCATCAGGACTCGAACAACATTGTTAATCACATACAAGTCTTCCTAATAACCCTAGCGTCACGAACCTTAATGTGTAGACCCTACGGGTTGGGAATCATCTGAACATGCCGAGACAGCTCTCCGGCAATAACCAACAGGGGATCTGGATACCCATGTTGGCTCCCAATGTCCCGATGATCTCATCGGATGAACCACGATGTCGAGAATCAAGCAACCCTATACAATTCCCTTTGTCAATGGTATGTTACTTGCCGAGATTCGATCGTCGGTATCCCAATACCTCGTTCAATCTCGTTACCGGCAAGTCACTTTACTCGTCCGTAATGCATGATCCGTGACCAAACACTTGGTCACTTTGAGCTCATTATGATGATGCATTACCGAGTGGGCCCGTGATACCTCTCCGTGTCGGGTGACAAATCGATCTCGATCCGTGACAACCAGCAGACACTTTCGGAGATACCTGTAGTGCACCTTTATAGTCACCGATTACGTTGTGGCGTTTGGTACACCAAAGCACTCCTCGATCCGGGAGTTACACGATCTCATGGTCTAAGGAAAAGATACTTGACATTGGAAAAGCTCTAGCAAAAGAACTACGATCTTGTGCTATGCTTAGGATTGGGTCTTTCCATCACATCATTCTCCTAATGATGTGATCCGTTATCAATGACATCCAATGTCCATAGTGGAAACCATGACTATCTTGATCAACGAGCTAGTCAACTAGAGGCTCACTAGGGACATATGTGTCTATGTATTCACCGTGTATTACGATTTCCGGATAATACAATTATAGCATGAATAAAAGACAATTATCAGAACAAGGAAATATAATAATAATCCTTTTATTATTGCCTCTAGGGCATATTTCCAACAGTCTCCCACTTGCACTAGAGTCAATAATCTAGTTACATTGTGATGAATCGAACACCCATAGAGTTACGGTGTTGATCATGTTTGTTTTGCGGAAGAGGTTTAGTCAGCGGATCTGCGACATTCAGATCCGTATGCACTTTCAAATTTCTCGTCTCCATCTTGAACATTTCACGAATGGAGTTGAGCGGCAACTGATGTGCACGGTCTTCTTGTGAAACCTGGCTCCTTGGCAAGTGCAATAGCTCCGTGTTGTCCAGAAGAGTTTGATCGTACGGCGCATTGGGTATGACTCCTAGGTCGGTGATGAACTCCTTCATCCAAATCGCTTCATGCGCTGCCTCGAGGCTGCCATGTATTCCTTCACATGTAGATCCTACGGCGCTCCGCTTGCAGTTGCACAACTTCTTGCTCCACCATTCAACATATACCGTATCGGTTTGTGACTTAGAGTCATCGGATCTGTGTCGAAGATAAGCGTCGGCGTAACTTCCTGACAGGCTCTTCGTCACCTCCATAAGCGAAACATGTCCTTAGTCCTTTTGGTGCTTCAAATATTCTTGACCGCTGTCCAGTGTTCCTTGCGGGATTACTTTGGTACCTTCCTACCAAACTTACGAGGTTTACATCAGTGCGGTACCTGCATGGCATACATAATAGACCCTATGGCTGATGCATGGGGATGACACTCATCTCTTCTATATCTTCTGCCGTGGTGGGACATTGAGTGAGCTCAATTTCACACCTTGTAATCTGAGCAAGAACCCTTTCTTGGACTGATCCATTTGAACTTCTTCAATATCTTATCAAGGTATGTTCTTAGTGAAAGACCTGAGGCGTCTCGATCTATCTCTATAGATCTTGATGCCTAATATATAACAGTCTCCAAGGTCCTTCATTGAAAACTCTTATTCAAGTAGGCCTTAATGCTGTCAGAAGTTCTATATCATTTCCCATCAAAAGTATGTCATCTACATATAATATGAGAAATGCTCTGAGCTCCCACTCACTTTCTTGTAAGCAGGCTTCTCCATAAGTCGCATAAACTAAGCGCTTTGATCATCTCATCAAGCGAATGTTCTAACTCGAGATGCTTGCACCAGCCCATAAATGGATTCTTTGGAGCTTGCATACCTTATTAGCACATTCTTAGGGTCGACAAAACCTTCCGGCTGCATCATATACAGTTCTTCCTTAAGGTAGCCGTTAAGGAATGCCGTTTTGATGTCCATTTGCCATATCTCATAATCATAGTATGCGGCAATTGCTAACATGATTGAGACGGACTTCAGCTTCGCTCGGGAGAAAGTCTCATCGTAGTCAACCCCTTGAACTTGCCGATAACCCTTAGCGACAAGTCGAGCTTTATAGATGGTAACATTACCATCGCGTCCGTCTTCTTCTTAAAGATCCATTTGTTTTCTATCGCTCGCCGATCATCGAACAAGTCTGTCAAAGTCCATACTTTGTTTTCTTACATGGATCCTATCTCGGATTGCATGGCTTCAAGCCATTTGTTGGAATCTGGGCCGCCATCACTTCTTCATAGTTGAAGGTTCACCGTTGTCTAACAACATGATTTCGAGGACAGGGTTGCCATACCACTCTGGTGTGGACGTGTCCTGTGGACCTCTCTGAGTTCGGTAGAAACTTGATCCAGTACCTTGATCATCATCATTAATTTCCTCTCCGGTCGGTGTAGGCACCAGGAACATTTTCTGAGCTGCACTACTTTCAGGTCAAGGGTAGTACTTCATCGAGTTCTACTTTCTCCCACTTACTCCTTTGAGGAAACTCTTTTCAGAAAGGATCCGTTCTTGGCAACAAAGAGCTTGCCTTGGATCTAAGGTAGAAGGTATACCCAATGGTTTCCTTAGGGTATCCTATGAATCGTTTCCGACTTGGGTTCGAGCTTTTGGTTGAAGTTTCTTGACATAAATCGCATCCCCAAAGTTTAGAAGCGACAGCAGGTTTCTTCCCAAACCATAATTCATACGGTGTCGTCTCAGATTTAGACCGTGCCCTATTTAAAGTCAATGTAGCTGTCTCTAGGTATCCCCAAAATGATAGCGGTAAATCAGTAAGAGACATCATAGATCGCACCATATCCAATAGAGTGCGATTACACGTTCGGACACCCGTTCTGCTGAGGTGTTCGGTGGCGTGAGTTGTAACGATTCCACATTTCCTTAAGTGTGTACCAAATTTGTGACCTAAATATTCTCCTCCATGATCTGATCGTAAGAACTTTATTTTTGGTCATGTTGATTCTCTACCTCATTCTGAAATTCCTTGAACTTTTAAAGGTCTCGAGACTTGTGTTTCATCAAGTAGACATACCCATATCTACTCAAGTCATCGGTGAGGTGAGAACATAACGATATCCTCCATAGCCTCAAGCTCATTGGACCGCACAGGTAATGATTTCCAATAAGTTGGTTGCTCGCTCCATTGTTAGGAGGCGGAGTCTTGGTATTTGCCCATAGGCATGGTTCCATGTGTCAAATGATTCATAATCGAGAACTCTAAAGTCCATCGATGGAGCTTCTTCATCCTTGACCCAATGTGACCAAGCGGCGTGCCACAAGTATGTGGGCTTCGTTATCAACTTTACATCTTTTGTATTCACACTATGAATATGTGTAACATCCGTTAAAATTCATTAGAATAAACCATTGACCATGGGGCATGACCATAAAACATATCTCTCATATAAATAGAACAACCATTATTCTTGGATTTAAATGAGACCATCTTATTAGCGAGATCCGGATACAATGTTCATGCTCAAACTTGGCACTAAATAACAATTATTGAGGTTTAAAACTAATCCGTGGTAAATGTAGAGGTAGGTGCGGCCAGCGATCACATCGACCTTGGAACCATTGCCGCCCGTCACCTCGTCGCCGCTATCTCGCATTCCGCAGCTCTTCTTTGAGTTACAAATAACAGCGCCGGTATCAAATACCGGGGAGTTACTCAGTCGGTAAGGTAACATCAATTACATGTATATCCATATACCTTTAGTGTTGCGGCCTTCTTGTCGCTAAGTATTTGGGGCAGTTCCTTCGATGACCCTTCCCTTTGCAATAAAGCACTCGTCTCGGGCTTGGGTCCATTCTTTGACTTCTTCCTGGCAACTGGCTTACCGGGCGCGGCAACATCTTTGCCGTCCTTCTTGAAGTTCTTCTTACCCTTGCCCTTCTTGAACTTGGTGGTTTTATTGACCATCAACACTTGATGTTCCTTTTGATTTCTACCTCTGCTGACTTACATTGAAAATACTTCAGGAATAGTTTTCACCATCCCTGCATATTGTAGTTCATCACAAAGCTCTTGTAGCTCGGTGGGAGCGATGAAGGATTCTCAATGACCTCCTCGTCAGGAGGTTAATATTCAAGCTAGGACGGCGGTTGTGTAACGACATTTTGAGTATGTGCTCTTGGAACTATTTTCCTCCATCTTACAACTATAGAACTTGTCGAAGACTTCATATCTCTCGACCGGCTGAGCTTGGAAAACCATTTTCAGCTCCTCGAACATCTCATATGCTCCGTGTTGCTCAAAAGCGCTTTTGGAGCCCTTCTAAGCTGTAAAGCATGCCGCCTGAGCGAGGAGTAATCATCGACGCGTGACGCCAAGTGTTCATAACGTCTTGGTTCTGCGGATGGGTGCTTCACCTAGCGGTCCTTCTAGGACATATGCTTTCTTGGCAGCTATGAGGATGATCCTCGGGTTCGGACCCGATCCGTATAGTTGCTGCCATCATCTTTCAGCTTGGTTTTCTCTAGGCAGCGTTGAAGTTCATGTTGACATGGCGTTGGCCATTTGATCTACAAACATATTTGCAAGATTTTAGACTAAGTTCATGATAATTAAGTTCATCAAATCAAATTATTTAATGAACTCCCACTCAGATTGACATCCCTCTAGTCATCTAAGTTTTACATGATCCGAGTCGACTAGGCCGTGTCCGATCATCACGTGAGGCGGACTAGTCATCATCGGTGAACATCTCCAATTTGATCGTATCTTCCATCGACTCATGTTCGACCTTCGGTCTCGTGTTCCGAGCCATGTCTGTACATGCTAGACTCGTCAAGTTAACCTAAGTGTTTTGCATGTGTAAAACTGTCTTACACCGTTGTATGTGAGCGTAGGAATCTACCACACCGATCATCACGTGGTGCTTGAAGCAGCGAACTTTAGGAGCAGGCGCAGCAGTTAGGAACACTTTCTTGAAATTATTATGAGGATCATCTTATTTACTACGCTGTTCTAAGTAAACAAGATGCATAAACATAATAAACATCACATGCAATTATATAGTAGTGACATGATATGGCCAATATCATATAGCTCCTTTGATCTCCATCTTGAGGCTCCATGATCATCTTGTCACCGGCATGACACCATGATCTCCATCATCGTGTCTCCATGAAGTTGCTCGCCATCTATTACTTCTACTACTATAGCTAACGGTTTAGCAATAAAGCAAAGTAATTACATGGCGTTGAATCAATGACACGAGGTCATACAATAATTAAGACAACTCCTATGGCTCCTGCGGTTGTTATACTCATCGACATGCAAGTCGTGATTCCTATTACAAGAACATGATCTCATACATCACAATATATCATTCATCATTCATCACAACTTTTGGCCATATCACATCACAAGGCAATTGCTGCAAAAACAAGTTAGGCGTCCTCTAATTGTTGTTGCATCTTTTCGATGGCTGCAATAGGGTTCTAGCAAGAGCGTTTTCTTACCTCTGAAAAAGCCACAACATGATTTGTCAACTTCTATTTACCCTTCATAAGGACCCTTTTCTCGAATCCGCTCCAACTAAAGTGGGAGAGGGACACCCGCTAGCCACCTTATGCAACTATGCATGTCGATCGGTGGAACTGTCTCACGTAAGTGTACGTGTAAGGTCGGTCGGGCCGCTTCATCCCACAATACCGCTGAAGCAAAATAAGACTAGTAGCGGCAAGAAAGTTGACAACATCTCGCCCACAACAAATTGTGTTCTACTCGTGCAATGAGAACTACGCATAGACCTAGCTCATGATGCCCTGTTGGGGAATGTTGCAGAAAATAAAAAAATTCCTCGGTTTCACCAAGATCCATCTATGAGTTCATCTAGCGAGTGATAGAGTGCATCTACATACCTTTGTAGATCGCGGCGAAGCGTTCAAGAGAGCGGGGTTGAGGAGTCGTACTCGTCGTGATCCAAATCACCGATGACCAAGTGCGAGCGGACAGCACCTCGCGTTCAACACACGCGAGGCGGATGATGTCTCCCGCACCTTGATCCAGCAAGGAGGAGGGAGGTTGAGAAGAAGGCTCAACAGCAGCCGCGGCGTGGTGGTGATGGAGTGGCGATTCTCGGCGAGCTTCGCTAAGCACCGGAGGAGGAGGTGTTGGGAGGGAGGTTGCGCCTTGGATTGTGTGTGCAGCCCTCCCCCTCTATTATAGGGAAGGGGAAGGGGCGGCCCTCTAGATGAGATCTAGAGGCGGCGGAGGGCTTGCCCCCAAGCAGGCGCCCTCTGGGTTCCCAAACCCTAGGCTCATGGGCCCTAGGGGTTGTGGCGCCCAGCTCACATGGGCTGGTGCCCTTCTCCATACAGCCCATAAGGTCCTCCAGGAAGAGTGGCCCCTCCGGTGGACCCCGAACCCCTCCAGTGGCCCGGTACAATACCGATATGCCCCGAAACTTTCCGTGGTATGACAACTTCCCATATATAAATCTTTACCTCCGGACCATTCCGGAACTCCTCATGACGTCAGGGATCTTATCCGGGACTCGAACAACATTCGGTAATCACATCGAGTCTTCCTAATAACCCTAAGCGTCAAGAACCTTAAGTGTAGACCCTACGGTTGGGAATCATGCGAACATGACGAGACGCTCTCCGGAATAACCAA
>JAHIAM010012645.1:0-14029 GCA_021605205.1 Aegilops longissima
GTCCCGCTCTGGTGGTTCTTCCTTAACTCATGAGCCCCCCAACCCCTGAATCGTGACCAAAAAGTTGATTCAGTCGTGAAAGTGGCTTAATCGCGGAGAGCGGCCTGACGAGGAAGCAGCGTGACTAGGCGGCGGCGATCGGCGAGCCGACGGCAGCAGCAGTCGCGAAGGCGGCCGAACAGCGCGCAGATCCGGTGGTATGGGCGCCGCCGCCGAAGGGCCTCGCCTTTGAGGGAGAGTCGCCCGTGGAGATGTCGCCAGCTGGCGGCTTCAAGGTAGCCGCTCCATGGGGGTGCGGGATGGACACCGTCGGTCTGGGAGGTCGAGTTAAGGAGAAGGTGCGATCGATGAGTGTACAACCTCTTTGGTGCGCCTAGTAGGCCTCGGCTCGTCAGAGTCGGTGAGGATCTGCGGTTCGGTGGAGCGAGAGTTAAGCGGCGTGTGGGCATGGAGCAGCCGCGATAGGCGAAGGCGATCGTCGGAGCAGCTCCTTGGAGGTGGAGGGCGAGCGGCTGAACGGCGGGGCGGCGAGTGGACGACGGATCCTCATCCGAGGGAGGTGGGCGAGGGCGTCGAGCTGTTGCGGTGAGGCGGCGTCGTCGGGGAAGAAGGCTCGGCTAGGCAGCGGTGGCGTGGCGGACGGAGGAGGTGGGGTTTGGCTGGAGCGAGAGAGGTTATGGCGGCAGGATTTGAATGGCGAAAGGGGTGAAGCATGACTTAGGGCAGCTTGTCCAAAATGTAGGGTGTGTTACAAAAGTACCCCCACCGATTTAAACTAAGCGGACCTTCGGCTCAGGGTTAGAAGAGGGATTATGCGTGTCGGGATTTGGCAGGTGGAGGAGTTTTGCGCATTGTAATTTCGGGATAGCAAAGTAGCGGGTTGTGAAAGCGCCAGTTTTGGAAGCCGATATCTGAATTTTCGAGGATATAACAAGGCGCTGGTTGAATTTTAGGACAAGCCTAATGTGTAGTAATATTGTACTTATGCGTACCAAATCAATTAGCACTTCCCTCAACCAAAAAAGCGAAAAAATAAAACTATTCACACCACACAAAGAGAGTCTTGCCCGTTTTACTATACAAATGCTATTCAAAGCTACTCCTCCCTTCCATCTATATAGGGCCTAATGCGTTTTCGATGCTAACTTTGACCAAATATTAGAGCAATCATATATGACATGCAACACACAAAGCACACGTTAACCCGTGCATGAAAGGTTCTTTCAATGATATAATTTTCACATTGTGCATGTCATGTACTATTAATCTTGTCAATAGTCAAAGCGGTCTTAAAAATCTCATTCGCCCTATATAGATGGAAGGAGAATATGAATCCATGTTATGTCCGATTAATTTTTTAAACTTGATGTATAATGCATGTAACCTACTCATACCAACATTTAGTGCATTCCCAATGTCTATCTGACCCTGCAATTGAACTAAATTTGAATTAGTTTCTCTATTTCAATAAGAATCTACAATCATGATTGTTGCCAACTTCAACCATCATAGTTTCCTTGCAATCCATGAGATATAAATCGGATGACCTATAATGCAGGATGGCGAGGCACACCATCATCAACAACTCCGTTTTTTATAAGAGTAGAGATAAAATATATTAAATGTAGTATAACATGTTCATAAACACACCATGTGTATCACCGTTATATATATTCACACATGCGTCGGTTTAAAACACTATGATAAATTCTTCAAATATCCGAATTAGCTTTTTATAATTAAGTATATATGATCTCTATTAGTCTTTTACAACCACACAACCCTCTTATCTTTGTAGCTAGCGCTAACTTTCTCTTGTGCATGCACGCCGCATCCTCTCACCCTCCCTCAGCATTCTCTAGCTCCATCGCGCAAATTCATCGTTTCACTTTAGGTCGTTCACCCATGGTGTGTGTAGGCCCCCAGCTCCTTCTTCTGACACACATTGATCGATATGCCTCTCTAGCCAGGTGTGCCTAGCACAATCACAAGATTCCCCTCTTCTCTTGTCACCATCCATGCCTCCTCCCACCACTCTTTTAATCATTCTCGTACTTACCTCCTCCCTTCGATATAGTATGCCTCTCGTACCACCTCCTACATGCATCCCTCTATCTCTATCCTTCTCCTCGTGCCTCGTTTGCTTCTAACACACATGCATGTATCTGATCGATCTCCCAACATATACCGGATCAACTTTAACTACCCCCCATCGATGCGTGACCTCACAAGTTATGTCTCTCCTTTCTCTAACAAAGGGTGATTGATCTTCCTATGTAGTTATGTCGCTTACCACAGCCACATCGTCCCCCTCATCATTTGTGCATGCCTCCTGACCCTTCTCTCCCTATGCGTGCACGGACAACAAGCAGCCATCTCCTCTCTTATTGATATTGCGGCGTGCCCTCCGTTTGTCTAGCAAGCCCATCCCACCATTTGTTAGAAGCAACTCCACTACCACCCCTCCAACACTCTAGCTTGTCTCTCTCCCAACCTTATTCATCTCACGCACATATGCATGGATGCCGATCGATCTCCTTAATACATGAGGCGGTCGATCTCCTTAATCATGAGGTAGGCCTCTCCCTCCTCCACACATATACCAGCCATTGTACCTCTATAGTTAATTGGGCCTCCTCTTCCCACCACACACCGATAGTCGGCGCTGCGAGCAGGTATCCATGCCACAAGACAAACTGCACATGTCCCTCTCACGTTCCGATGGCCAGCCACTCTATATCTTTGGCGTGGGCACACAAATTCGATGGCACTCTTTAGTCGATCGCGTGTGCACACACAACATCATCCCTCTTTTGATTCTATGGACACCTCAAGCCGGTGATACCTCCACTCTCTTCTGTGGATCGCCCCTCTCTATATATGTTATATCCAGGACTCTATTTCACATACATTTCATATGTTACATTTTTGATTGAACCCCCCCAAAAACTCTCAGAACCCACACTATATCTCTCTAGGTTTGTATCTCTCTCACACAACCCCACGTGGGTGAATACGTGTCAAAGAATAGAATAGGTGCAGTGCGATACTCAACCGTGCCCGGCCACGCCCGTAGCGGGTACGGTGGAGCTCATTTCTTTCTGAAATGGCAGCCCACATGCTAATTTGAGCGCTGTAGCGGTTGTTTTTACCTAGAGTGGTGTACCAGCTTGCAAACAAAGTTCGACTTGGCGCGTTGCGCGCTATTTTTAAATAAAGTTATAGCGCTCAATGCGCGTACCGAGAATATAAAGCGATTTTATGGAGAAAAAGGTAGTCCGCTCAATATACAATGGAGCCTTGCGTTACTGGTTTGTCGCTCTTGATTATCTCACACAAGGCTGCGTGGCCTCTCTCTCTCTCACCGTTGGTCCTTGATCCGGCCGCATCCCGTCCGTAGGAAAGAGTCACGGTGGCCTCTCTCTCTCTCTCTCCGTTGGTCAGATCCAGCCGCATCCCGTCCGCCGGGAAGGGAGGAAGTGCATTCATTATCCGTTAAATGGCGCCGAGCAAGCACGTCCGATCTGCGAGTACCGCCGTTCTCTACTGCCCAAACTCGGCGGCAGCGAAATATACCACCTGCTTTCGCAGATTACGCACGCCGGCGCTCACTGTATTACATCCCGCGACCTCGAGGTATCCCTCGGCCTTGCTCCTTTGCCCAATCTTCCCACGTCGGCATGCATGTGGATCTTCCATAATTCTTTGCCCAAAGCGTAGCTAAATCCGCATACTTTCCATATTACATTCTTCGTCCTCACCTGTTTATACAAACACAACCGTGTTGTTGTCTTCCCAAGGACAAGGAATATGCTTCTTTTTGTCGTCGCATGTGTCATCAACTGTTATTGGCGATGTTGTTTCCTTTCTACCTCTTTTTTGCAAACGGGCTTTCCATTTCAATCGTTACTATTACGACCTTTTGCTGAACTGCACAAATCACTTTTTTCTTAAGAGTGTTTTGTGCGGTTATATAAATATCACATGAACTAGCATCTCTACATTTCAGTCTTGGCGCACAAAGGGAGATTGGTTTTGCTCTATCCTCCTCATCCAACTCCAAGCCTAATCTTCTCCAACTAGTTAGTCTTAAGAGAGACTGCCAAGTTGTGAGCTTCAATATATGTGTTTATTGTTTCATCGGTAGTCCTCTATTATCATAATCACACTTAATATCTTTGGAACAGAGACTCAGCTCTATTTTAGTGGAAGCGCACAAAATAATCGAATGTTGCATGCTCCAGACAGCTACTTTTTTCCCGACATGCCTTGTAGATTTAGGCAGAGTCAGGGGGGCGTTACTTATAATGAAAGCATGGATCAATTTTAATTTAACACCTTCTCACAACTTCATCTTGGGTTTGATGTAATTATTTACTGATATGCCAATAATTGACATGCATTAGCAAGGAAGTTAGTTTTTTATTGTTTAGAAAGAGCATCGATGGCAAGACACCTTGAAGCGAGCTGAAAGCTCACACCATTGTACAATTTCATGTCTCGCTGGAAAATTATTTGTATAGTCGTCAATTATGTAAACAAATGATGGAAGCTTGATAGCGTGCGAGAAGCCTCTTCATCATCAGGTCCATGTGCCATCCACAAAATTATACTCCTTACGATTCCTAAATATTTGTCTTTTTACAAATTTCAAACCGACATATTTTAGAGTGTAGATTCACTCATTTTTGCTTCGTATGTGTACTCCCTCCGTTCCTAAATATTCTATTCGTCTTTCTAGAGATTTCAACAAGTGACTACATACAGAGCAAATTGAGAGAATCTACACTCTAAACTCTGTCTGCTCTATCTGTATGTGCAATCCATTTGAAATCTCTAAAAGACAAATATTTGAGTAGTCACTCGTTGAAATCTTTAGAAAGACAAATATACTAGGAGTATATTTAAGAACCGAGGGGTAGTGCACAACACATGGGAGACTCAGCCAGGTCGTTGCACCGCCATTAATAGTGAGTAATGAGCCAGGTCAAATCATAAGCCCCACCTTTCCACTATAAGTTGCTCGAAGAAGCAACCATCAATCACGCTCTTCTTTGAATCTGCTCATACTCCATATATCACTTTATTTGTACTGCAGCGCTTTAGAAAAAGAAAAAGATCACATGGGACCAAAGGCGACTAGCGATCGGCACGAAAAATAGCATTAGTAGTTATAGCATGGGCATCTATTACTAGAGGGAATAATGCGTACACACACATGCATCGCAGTGCTTCCACCACGGTACTGCGCATGCATGCGCCTTACTCACTCAAATAATCTGTGGTGATGGAGTACATGGAGAGAAAATTGTGGACTTGATTACGGTTACCACGCCCTAATTAATTGAGCATTAAACCAAAGCATCTAAAGTCGAAATGAGAGAAATGCATTGAGAGAAATGCATCATAATGAAGCAGCGCCCTAGAAAAGCGCTGAGAGGGAGGAGTAGTATGAGAGGTTGAAAACCAAATGCAGCGTGTGGCCAGTCGGTCAGCAGCACCTCCTCTTCAGCATATCAGCGACATATGGGGGCGGGGAGTGCGAGCAAACCCGATCTCAATTGACGGCAAAGAGCCAACCCGCCATTCCTTGAGAGAGGCGAGGCGAGAACACTGAGGCGATGTTCGCATGGAAGCCAAGATATATTCGAGCATGGTTGGTTGATCGATATCATTCATTACATGTTGGGCTGCCGTTTTCCGCCCTTCTCCGGAATAAGCGTGTACTTTATCGAGATAAAAAAATCAGAGCGCTCCACCATGCGGTTCAAGTAGTAGTACTACTCTTACTACTACACTTGGCTCTTCGCCTCCTCGTGAAATCGAACAATGATGGTACTCCGCATGTTGGGTACTCACGATGTACCGACAATCGACACCGAATGGTGATGCATGTCCCGAGGGTAGGTTGCATTAGTCAAAAGTGGCGAGCTTCACCTTGTCCTGCAAGCTTCTCCTCGTTCTGCGAGTTGTGGGACACACCAAAAGTAGTGCTAGTCCATACTCCCTCTTTCGGTTAATATGGCTTAATCTTTTCTGCGGTAAATGAGAGCTTTATTCATATATAAGCAGTCTTAGGATGATCAGCCAAGACCTTGGTCACTAGAGGCGAGGTACCCATAAAAAAAGTAGGAAGCGAGGTGTTTCATCAAGCCAGCTCTGGCCACATTCAAAGTGCAGCAAGCACGGTTCATGCGAAGATCGCCAAGGTTTGCTGACCTGTTTACATGCTGAATAACAAAAAGGAAATATTACGAGTGCTACTATTTGTAACAGGATATGATCCAGAATTAAGCGAGAATTGTGGCGAGTGTTCCATGCA
Organism: Aegilops longissima; assembly: GCA_021605205.1. Taxonomy (NCBI): domain Eukaryota; kingdom Viridiplantae; phylum Streptophyta; class Magnoliopsida; order Poales; family Poaceae; genus Aegilops; species Aegilops longissima. The sequence goes on from JAHIAM010012645.1 coordinate 6,323, forward strand.
ATCAACTTCCATTATCACATGTGAGAACCCTCGAAGAGATCCAAATGTGTTGAAGATTGCTTTATCACATTTAAAATTATAATAAGAGTCGAGCGCTCCTCCATCGGTTCCTAGTACTAGTATATATGCTTACGGACCTTTATAGACTATATTAGTAGTACTAGTACTAGTAAACTTTAGACGTTGTTAGCCTATTAGGAAGTCGAACAATAGTAGCACTAGTAGTATAGTATATGCTTACGGCAATCGACACGAATTAAGCGTTGCCGTCCACCGCTTTGAGCAAGGGACGCTTGCATTAGTCAAAAGTTTCTCCTTGTCCTGTGAGCCACGGCAAGTAATGCTAGTCCATCTGCCTCCTCTCCGGTTAATATGGATTAATTTCAAAGGATATAAATACACTATGCATCCTTGTATATTTGTAATAATACGGTCGATGGACTTCATAATCGCTCATTCGCTCAATATATATATTTTCCGGTGTTTATCGGTCACTAGCTCACCGGTGAGTATGTGTGTGCATGCGTGTAGGTTGAGCACTTAGCATGACCGTGTGTGTTCGTCGTGTGCTCGGACATGCATGCATTAGGGCGTCGCGCGTTTTGCGTCCATATGCGTGTGATGTTGCATACCGTGGGGAATGCGTGTAAAGGGGCCACTAAGGAGCGTCAAATCACCTATAAGTTAGTGGAAGAAGCAACCATCATTTCACTCTTGAATGACCGTCGCAAATATAAAATGGTTGATATGGAGAAAAAAACCACTATATATACACTAGGAGGCCTAAGCTACAAGCACACTGCTAGGTTACTCTCTTCACAAGCATAGAGCAGCGGGCCTGATCCAGCGGTGGGGAAGGAACAATGTTCTGCGTGAAGCAGTCGACATCGGCGGGGAAAACCCACGATCGGTGCGTCCCAATCGGGGTCACCGCTGTATGGTCGATGCGCGTCCCAACCGCCCTTCTAGCTACTGACCGGCGTCCCGTGTCCATCTTCCTTTTGGGCGGCTTGCTCCACTGCGGTAGCTCCATCTCCATGTCGATCTTTCTCTACTTCTACGGCTTCTACTTGTGATGAGTTTATGTCTCATGAACTAGTGCGATACTATTATTCTAATCACACTTCTTCAATATCTTTGCCATCGAGGGATGCTCGAATCGATTTTAGTGGGCGCACAAAAGCATCGTATGATCCGAGGTGCCGCCGTCTTTCCTTGACAGTTCTACGGCAGGAATTAAATCATGTTTGGGGTTTAGGGTTTAAGTCGTAGTGACCCCATCGGTAGTTTTCTTTCGTCTGCGCTCTCACAACTTTTTCTTTAGTTGTGAAGTAAATATTAGCTATGATTTGTGAATCATTGAGATGCATCGACATGTGTGTTAGTTTTCCTTTGTATTTGATGGAATGTTGTAGCAGGGCAACCTTGGAATAGGAATGAAAATGGAGTGGAAAGTTTCCGTTTTCGGAGAAAAATGGAAGCGAGAGAAACCAACGTTCGTTTCATTGGATCGCGCCATCGAGAAAACCAGCGTTTAAATCCGTGCATCGTGTTGTGTCTCACCCTCCTCCACGGCTCGACCCCACGGTCGCTCGGCATGCCACTCACCGCAAACCGAGTATCACGATAACTTTCCGCCTGCTTGTCGATGGATCACGCCATGAGTACTACTAGCACTCTTTGGAAGAGATTGTGAGTTGGGGAGGACAGCTAGCTGTACGGACTCCCAAGAACTTTTTACATGCATGTTGTAGCGGCTATTGCGACCTTTGAAGCGGAGCAACCGCATGCACCGAGCGGCATGGGGCGCTCTCTCGTCCAGCGCCACTTCAATGCGGCGCCGGTGAGAGGTCGCGTCCCTCTGGCTGGGCATGAATGCGGCACTAACGTTTGGGCGGGAAGCGCAGCGGGTGATGAAGAGGTTCGGGTTGGTCGAGGACCGGCCGTGGCAGCGGTTGGACATCGCAAACAAGAGATGTTGTGCGTTAATATTGCTGCATATATAATTAACAAGCGTAAATAATGTGCAGTTGGACAAATATGATTGGAGATGGAGATGGAAATGGAATTTTACGTAAACACGGATATGCATGTCTATGTCTATGTGTGTGTTGTGACGACTCTGCGACACAGGCGGGCGTGTTTTTGATCGAGTTTTCTTTCTTGAGTGCGTTAGAAAATCAGTTTGTCTAATTCACATCTAGATGTTATTTAAGGATATAACACCTAAGCTCCCACAAATATATAATGTAGCAACAAGAAACAAAAAAAACTACGACAAAAAAATAGACCACAAGCAGAGTGGACATCAAGTTAGATGTGTCCTAGACAGACCCAAAATCACTGCTATGGAGATTTTTTACTCCATTATAGCCGCTTGTTTGATAGAGTTTCTCGCGCTCGCTCTCACCCTCTCCATATCAAAACAAGATGGTGTCCTCTATCTCTCTCCTCACTGGTGGTCACAGATCCGGCCGAATGCCGAATCCGGGCTGCGGGAGTGGGAGGTGCAGCGTTGGCGTTATCGCCGTCGGCGAGGAGAATAATCGCACCGTCCTCTCGGGCCCGGCTGGCAAGGAAGAAGATGCCAAATGGATGATGCATCACCATGATGACCTATCGATGCTCATGGTTGCGCCTCGTGGTTGCGTCGGTGGTGAAGCGATCGATTTTCAATGAAAAACAAGATGTCTTCCATCGGTGCTCTTTGCTTTACACACAAAGATGATATCCCGTCGTTCACCTTGGTTGCGTTGGAGGCGATCGTCTTTCACGTTGGTGCAATTTTATCACACAATTGGCTATGAACCAAATGTTTCCTCGAAGAAGGATCGGCGTTGGTACTAAGAGCATAAGTTTTGTATTGATTTCTAAGCCTTCTCACAACTTTGTCTCCAGCTCCCCTGTAATTTTGTTTGTCCACTATTAACTTTGATTTAAAAATGGTGTGGACTAAAAACCGGATGGACGTAGTAGCCCTCCATTTTATTTACTCATATTAGATTTGGTGAAGTCAAACTTTATAATAGTCTCAAACCTTTCCAATAATTGAAATTAAAATTCTTTATTTGTACACACTCTCACCGTTTCGATAATTTGGCGCATTTGTGGTTTGTTCATAAGGAGGTAGTGTACCACCGTGAAGGGCAGGAAGTGCGACCGGGGCGTGGGCGTGGATCGTTAGTTCATCGGAGTAGTACTAGTTTTCTTCCTTGTACATTAGATAAAGGTTTGTTTATACACATTTAAAACAATTGTTATGGAGAATAAGAAAACCACTCCACTAGTATATATTACTCGTATACGAGTACTATATGGGCCTTGCTTGACTTAGTGCACCTGCCTTTGGGTTTATGGCGGTGGGCCCAAAATGTGGTGGCTCCGTCATAAAAAGAAGGTCGATGAAAGCACGGAGCTCGATCCGTACTAAAGTATAGTATATATATAAGGGGAGCCTCGGGCTTTTAGCTAGGGTTTGCACTTGCCCTTTCATATATGTTACATTGGGCTCGGCGTTCATTGCTAGGGTTTGCTATATTCACAATCTCTCACCCTCTCTTCACCGGATCTAAACAAGACTGCATTGGCCTCTTGTCTCTCTCCCCCCTCACGGTGGTGAAGGGCGTCGTTCCCGTCGCCGGGAAGGGAGGAGGTGCAGCGTTCACTCTATCGCCTTGGCGAGGGGCAATCCTTGCCTGTTTGTTCTCTTTCACCCGGCCTTTGTCTTGGGGAGGCCACCGGCCCTTCTTCCTTTTGTTATGCGTGGCGTGGGCAGATCCGACCTCCCTTGGCCTTGCCACATCCCTCGACCCTAAGGTATAAGTTTCTTTGAAACCGTCTTGCTCTAGCTGCATGTGGATCTTTTTGATCGTAGTGAATCTAGGTCTTGGTTCAAAGGGAAAGAAGGGTGCGGTGGGCTGGAGCAAGAATCTAGGGCGTGGTTCAATGAGGAAAGGAGGGCGAAAAGTAGTATAGACAGGCTATCTAGCGCTTTGTAGGTCGAAAAGGGAAAAAGGGGTACGGTCAACATAGAACCGATCTTTTTGTTGAAAAGGGGAAGAAAAGCGGGGGTCGGGTAGTTTGTGCGGGACTAGATTTGTTGCCCTCACTTAGGAAAAAGGTTCAAGAGAACAAATATGGGACCAATATTCTTTGGGCTACATACTCTGTATCACCCATTTATCGTGTGGGCCTTTTGGTCTTTGGCGTGTCCCATCTTGAATCTTATTTCAAAACGCAACACTTGTTGGGGATTGGCGGGATTACCATTTTGCGGCCGCATGTTTCATCCTCTGTATTACCGATTGATTCCTTTTTTGCCTCTGTTTAAGCAGGGATATCTATTCAACTTGTTGCTATTGCTACATTTGATGGCTTCTGTGAACACTTTGCTTGATTTGGTTGCAACTGCACAAACGAGATTGGATTTCCTATTAGGTGTTGGCGATTAGTATTTTATCTTGTCAGTCTCATGAAAGGTGATCTGGCCTTCATCCACATGATTTGCGGTGTGCTTTGAGATGTTGTGCTACTTGTATTGGTACTGTTTAAATAAATGTTGAATTGAAGCTATTGTATTCTGTCTTTTCCCATTAAGTAGTGAACAAAAATGGGACCAACCGGACATGATGCTTGTTGCTTTGTTACAACATACTCGGCATCACCTTTATAAGTAGATGGAAGCACATCTTGTTGTGCCCTCTCCCTGGAACTTTTATGCTTTTCGTTAATCTAATGCATTGGGAAAATTAAGCAATGCCACTCTCAGAATTAATTAACTCTGAATCTTAGTTCAAAACTGCAACACTTGTTAGGAATGGTACTATCTGCTTTGTAGTTCTTTCTACATGTTTAACCAAGGTATTGTTAAGATAATGTCTCTATTAAAATGAATCGATCGCATTGTTTTAGGAATGATACTTTTCTGCTTTTGTTCTTTATACATGTTGAAACAAGGCATTGTTAAATAATGTCTCGATTAATATTAATGAATCCACCGATTGAATTGCTACTCTCTGCTTTGTTTCCCATTAAGATAAGGTAGATCGGTAGATGTTTTTCTTACGGGTACAAGTCATCAACCATTATTTCTCGATAATTGTTTCCCTTATACCTTTTTTTGCTTACGGGGATATCACAATTAAAGCTCGGTTTTATCCGACTTTGATTTTAGTTCAACTTCACAAAAGGAGCCAATGTGTCCAAGCAAAGCTGCTGCATTCTTTGGGTCGAGTTATGTTCCACTTTGTGAAAAGACGATCCTTTTTTGCTACATTCTGAGAAGGAATGACCGAGAAGCTTTCGATTGGGCCTTACACTATGTAGGCCAAAGGGTGCCAATTTCACCTTTTCTTGTTTGGCACGAATCCTCCATTCTACAACCGGTGGCCATAAATATTGAACACCGGTGACATGACTCCACGATCATGTGGAGTGCCACAGGCAAAAAGTGCCCAAACAAGTACAAGGGAGCAGGACTCCACGATCATAGGCATTACATATTTTGAATGGAAAAAGCTTGTCAAAGTTTAATCATTGATGTTAGCAAGCGACAGGACTCCACGATCATAGGCATTACATATTTTGAATGGGAAAAGCTTGCCAAAGTTTAATCATTGATGTTAGCAAGAAGGCGTTAGTTTAATATATTGGAATTGGAAAACCTTGTCAAAATTTGTTCATTGATGTTAGCGGAAGACATGCATTTGATATTTTTTGAGTGGGGCGTCCTTCTTTGTGAGCAGCGTCAGTGTTTTCCTATTCCGTGTTGGTTTAAGTAAATAGTTACTCTGTTGAGATATTCCTGTGTTAAAGTTTGTTGAATATTGTCTATGTAATGCGGGCCTTGTGTTTGATTGCAAAGTTGAGCTTGGAATGTTGTGGCATGGGCCTCACGGCTGTTCACCGTGCCTCCCGAGAATAATGATTGTATTGTTTTGCATGTCGATCTAATGCCGGTGATTTGCTTGTTGAAGATCATCCTCTTACATTTGTTTCCGTGCGTAAGAAGTTCATCGTCCGATATTTGAGCTGTTTGGTTCAATAAGTCACCGATTCATAAGTCGGTGACTTAAAACCGATGACTTATAAGTCACGCTTTTGTTGTCACCGACTTATAAGTCACGAACACCTTCCGACCAACTCATGATATTAGGCGTGATTGGATGTCGTTTTCCAACCAAAACCGCTTGTAAACTGGCGCTTGTAAATTAAAGCGGATGGTCTCGGCGAAGGCGGCTTGGTTGGTCGATTTGACTAGTAAAATATCGGAGTACTTCACACCGATAAAAATGTTGAGCGACACTCGGATGATTGCTAATCCGTCGTTAGCTGCTGTTTCAGCCTTGCTCATGGATGGCATATACGTCGTGCATGTATCGTCTGGTAATGTCGTCCATATAGCGTGCTATAAAATATACTTTGGTCTCTCAAATTACCGCGTAACCCGCGGTTTTCTACGGACCTCGGGCCTTCGATGGCAGTAAATTACACTTGTATGTTAAACAGGTTTGAAATAAACCGAGCTCCCAAAGCGCCCACCATTTCATGTCGTCTCGGTTTCTGAAGGTGCTCATAGGTGTCCGATGATCACGGCTTCTGAATGAGCAGGCGGTACATATCGGACCTTGGAGCCAGCGCCCTCTCCGTTGTCCTTGAGTTTTGCGCTCGCCATGGCGCCGAGCATTTTAACATGGTCACAAACATGAGGATTAGGGAGATGACTTTATTTTGTTGGATGACACTAGGGACCCACTAGGGCCATAGCGTCGTGCAAAGTGCCTCCTTAATTATGTACAACTATATTTTTTGCTTTCTCCTGGTTTCCGATGTCACGGCCCACCATTGTCAATCTATGTAGTCAATATAAATGAGAGAATTGCACAATGCGGCCGTGGGACCAAGCAGCTCGGCGGTATTTGTGTTTTGAGGCGTGAGCACTGGGAGTTTTCTTGGCGATGATTTCGTTGTTGTTGGGAGGAGGCAAGGTATTAGCTGGGCTGGTTGTGGCCGTCTAGCCGACGAGATATCACCGGATACTACTTTTTCAAGATGAAAATGGCTAGCCCACTATCGTCTTTTGAGAATACCCGAGCAAGGTCAACTTGTTATTCTCACTTGGGTGCAAATCTTTCTTCTGAGGGATGCATACAAAGGAAAATGGGCTTTAAAAATAATAAATGGGATGTAATTATAAAAACTGGCAGTAACTATAAAAATGCAAACACAAAATTAGTTTATAAAATATTATTTATGGATTTTGAAAATCTTAAATTTTCATTGTTGTCCAATGTTTCATTGGATTTTTCTAATACAAATTTATATTTAATCGACTAGAAATTTCGGATAAAAATATTTGGATCCCATCAAAATTGGGAAATTTTATTAAATTCTGTCTTCAAAGGGTTGGTTGAAATTATTAATCGTTGTCCTAGCTAGAAAATGGGTTGTACTTTTAACAAACGTAAATGGGCTGTTGTAAATTCCATTAAATTCAAAAATGGGTTGTACATTCTTACAAAGCAAAATGGGCTATAAGTTCTCTCCACACACTTGTGGGCCTACTAAGTGGTGTCCCTAAAAAATTTTTTGACTATATCTTGCAAAACACCTCCACCTTTTATTAAAATAGAGCCAAAAGTAATACAAAGTTACAAAGTTAAAACGGGGAGAGGGTAATACTTACAAAACATTGGGGTAAAAACCCCA
>JAHIAM010012648.1:0-18516 GCA_021605205.1 Aegilops longissima
CGATCCTGGGCTCTTTCATGGACTATTACTCACCGTTTTGGGGTCCCGGTGTTATTTCCACGATTAAAAAAGCCTGGGGTGCGTTTACGTGTTGGTCACCAACACTCGTAGTTTTGGCCAATTCTAACCCGTTTCGTGGACTATTACTCACCGTTTTGGGGTCCCGAAGCGAATTCCATGGTTGTTGAACCCCAACGTGCGCTTACGTGTCGGTCATCAACACTCACATATTTGGCCGATTCTGGCCCGTTTCATGGACTATTACTCTCTGTTTTGGGGTCCTAGAGTGATTTCCACGATTAACTAACCCTGGACTGCTTTTACTGCCGGTCATCAACACTTGTAGTTTTGGCGATTCGGCCCGCTCTTGGATTATTACTCACTGATTTGGGGTCCCTGAGCGATTTCCATGATTGTCAAACCCCGGGGTGCGTTTATGTGTCGTTCATCAATAATCCTAGGATTGTCTGATCTTGGGGCTCTTTCATGGACTATTACTCACCGTTTTGGGGTCCCGGTGTGATTTCCACGATTAACAAAGTCTGGGGTGCGTTTACGTGTCGGTCACCAACACTCACAGTTTTGGCCGATTCTGACCCGTTTCGTGGATTATTACTCACCATTTTGGGGTCCCGAAATGATTTCCATATTTATTGAACCCCAAGGTGCATTTACGTGTCGCTCATCAACACTCACAGATTTCACCGATTCTGGCCCGTTTCAAGGACTATTACTCTCTGTTTTGGGGTCCCAGAGTGATTTCCACGATTAACGAACCCTGGTTTGCGTTTACGCGTCGTTCATCAACACTTGTAGTTTTGGCCGATTCTGGCTCATTTTTGGACTAGTACTCACTAATTTGGGGTCCCTGAGCAATTTCCATGATTTTCGAACCCCGGGGAGCGTTTATGTGTCGTTCATCAATAATCCTAGGATTGTCCGATCCTGGGCTCTTTCCTGGACTAATACTCACCGTTTTGCGGACCGGGTGTGATTTCCACGATTAACAAAGCCTGGGGTGCATTTACGTGTCGGTCACCAACACTCATAGTTTTGACCGATTCTGACCCGTTTCGTGGACTATTACTCACCGTTTGGTGTCCGGAAGCGATTTCCATATTTGTTGAACCCCAAGGTGCACTTACGTGTCGGTCATCAACACTCACAGATTTGACCGATTCTGGCCCCGTTTCATGGACTATTACTCACTGTTTTGGGGTCCCAGAGTGATTTCCACGATTAACGAACCCTGGGCTGCATTTACGTGTCGGTCATCATCGCTTGTAGGTTTGGCCGATTCTGGCCCGTTTCATGGACTATTACTCACTGATTTGGGGGTCCATGAGCGATTTCCATGATTGTCGAACCCCGGGGTGCGTTTATGTGTCGTTCATGAATAATCCTAGGATTGTCCGATCCTGGGCTCTTTCATGGACTATTACTCACCGTTTTGGGGTCCCGGTGTGATATCCACGATTAACAAAGCCTGGCTTGCGTTTACGTGTTGGTCACCAACGCCGCGAGTTTTGGCGATTGACCCGTTTCGTGGACTATTACTCACCGTTTTGGGGTCCCGAAGCGATCTCCATAGTTGTTGAACCCCAAGGTGCGCTTACGTGTCAGTCATCAACAGTTGCAGATTTGGCTGATTCTGGCCCGTTTCATGGACTATTACTCACTGTTTTGGGGTCCCGGAGTGATTTCCACGATTAACGAACCCTGGGCTGCGTTTACGTGTCGGTCATCAACGCTTGTCGGTTTGGCCGATTCCGGCCCGTTTGTTGGACTATTACTCACTGATTTGGGTTCCCTGAGCTATTTTCATGATTGTCGAACCCCGGGGTGCGTTTATGTGTCGTTCATCAATAATCCTAGGATTGTCCGATCCTGGGCTCTTTCATGGACTATTACTCACCGTTTTGGGGTCCGGGTGTGATTTCCACGATTAACAAAGCCTGGGGTGCGTTTACGTGTCGGTCACCAACACTCACAGTTTTGGCCGATTCTGTCCCGTTTCGTGGACTATTACTCACCGTTTTGGGGTCCGGAATCGATTTCCATATTTGTTGAACCCCAAGGTGCACTTACGAGTCTGTCATCAACACTCACAGATTTGACCGATTCTGGCCCGTTTCATGGACTATTACTCACTGTTTTGGGGTCCCAGAGTGATTTCCACGATTAACGAACCCTGGGCTGCGTTTACGTGTCGGTCATCAACGCTTGTAGGTTTGGCCGATTCTGGCCCGTTTCTTGGACTATTACTCACTGATTTGGGGGGTCCAATGAGCGATTTCCATGATTGTCGAACCCCGGGGTGCGTTTATGTGTCGTTCATCAATAATCCTAGGATTGTCCAATCCTGGGCTCTTTCATAGACTATTACTCACCGTTTTGGGGTCCCGGTGTGATATCCACGATTAACAAAGCCTGGCGTGGGTTTACGTGTTGGTCACCAACGCTCACAGTTTTGGCCGATTCTGACCCGTTTCGTGGACTATTACTGACCGTTTTGGGGTCCCGAAGCGATTTCAATATTTGTTGAACCCCAAGGTCCACTTATGTGCCGGTCATCAACACTCACAGATTTGGCCGATTCTGGCCCGTTTCATGGACTATTACTCACTGTTTTGGGATCCCAAAGTGATTTCCATGATAAATGAACCCTGGGCTGCGTTTACGTGTCGGTCATCAACGCTTGTAGGTTTGGCCGATTCTGGCCCGTTTGTTGGACTATTACTCACTGATTTGGGGTCCCTGAGCAATTTCCATGATTGTCGAACCCCGGGGTGCATTTATGTGTCGTTCATCAATAATCCTAGGATTGTCCGATCCTGGGCTCTTTCATGGACTATTACTCACCGTTTTGGGGTCCCGGCGTGATTTCCACGATTAAAAAAGCCTGGGGTGCGTTTACGTGTTGGTCACCAACACGCGTAGTTTTGGCCGATACTGACCCGTTTCATGGACTATTACTCACCGTTTTGGGGTCCCGAAGCGAATTCCATGGTTGTTGAACCCCAACGTGCGCTTACGTGGCGGTCATCAACACTCACATATTTGGCCGACTAAGGCCCGTTTCATGGACTATTACTCTCTGTTTTGGGGTCCTAGAGTGATTTCCACGATTAACTAACCCTGGACTGCTTTTACGTGCAGGTCATCAACACTTGTAGTTTTGGCCGATTATGGCCCTTTTCTTGGACTATTACTCACTGATTTTGGGTCCCTGAGCGATTTCCATGATTGTCAAACCCCGGGGTGCGTTTATGTGTCGTTCATCAATAATCCTAGGATTGTCTGATCTTGGGGCTCTTTCATGGACTATTACTCACCGTTTTGGGGTCCCGGTGTGATTTCCACGATTAACAAAGTCTAGGGTGCGTTTACGTGTCGGTCACCAACACTCACAGTTTTGGCCGATTCTGACCCGTTTCGTGGATTATTACTCACCATTTTGGGGTCCCGAAATGATTTCCATATTTATTGAACCCCAAGGTGCATTTACGTGTCGCTCATCAACACTCACAGATTTCACCGATTCTGGCCCGTTTCAAGGACTATTACTCTCTGTTTTGGGGTCCCAGAGTGATTTCCACGATTAACGAACCCTGGTTTGCGTTTACGTGTCGGTCATCAACACTTGTAGTTTTGGCCGATTCTGGCTCATTTTTTGGACTAGTACTCACTGATTTGGGGTCCCTGAGCGATTTCCATGATTTTCGAACCCCGGGGAGCGTTTATGTGTCGTTCATCAATAATCCTAGGATTGTCCGATCCTGGGCTCTTTCCTGGACTAATACTCACCGTTTTGCGGACCGGGTGTGATATCCCCGATTAACAAAGCCTGGCGTGCGTTTACGTGTTGGTCAACAACGCTCGCAGTTTTGGCCGATTCTGACCCGTTTCGTGGACTATTACTCACCGTTTTGGGGTCCCGTAGCGATTTCAATATTTGTTGAACCCCAAGGTGCACCTATGTGTCGGTCATCAACACTCACAGATTCGGCCGATTCTGGCCCGTTTCATGGACTATTACTCACTGTTTTGGGATCCCAGAGTGATTTCCACGATTAATGAACCCTGGGCTGCGTTTACGTGTCGGTCATCAAGGCTTGTAGGTTTGGCCGATTCTGGCCCGTTTGTTGGACTATTACTCACTAATTTGGGGACCCTAAGCGATTTCCATGATTGTCGAACCCTGGGCTGCGTTTACGTGTCGGTCATCAACGCTTATCGGTTTGGCCGATTCCGGCCCGTTTGTTGGACTATTACTCACTGATTTGGGTTCCCTGAGCTATTTTCATGATTGTCGAACCCCGGGGTGCGTTTATGTGTCGTTCATCAATAATCCTAGGATTGTCCGATCATGGGCTCTTTCATGGACTATTACTCACCGTTTTGGGGTCCCGGTGTGATTTCCACGATTAAAAAAGCCTGGGGTGCGTTTACGTGTTGGTCACCAACACTGTAGTTTTGGCCGATTCGACCCGCTTCGTGGACTATTACTCACCGCTTTGGGGCCCCGAAGCGAATTCCATGGTTGTTGAACCCCAACGTGCGCTTACGTGTCGGTCATCAACACTCACATATTTTGCCGATTCTGGCCCGTTTCATGGACTTACTCTCTGTTTTGGGGTCCTAGAGTGATTTCTACGATTAACTAACCCTGGACTGCTTTTACGTGCCGGTCATCAACACTTGTAGTTTTGGCCGATTCTGGCCCCTTTCTTGGACTATTACTCACCGATTTGGGGTCCTGAGCGATTTCCATGATTGTCAAACCCGAGGTGCGTTTATGTGTCGTTCATCAATAATCCTAGGATTGTCGATCTTGGGGCTCTTTCATGGACTATTACTCACCGCTTTGGGGTCGGGTGTGATTTCCACGATTAACAAAGCACAGGGTGCGTTTACGTGTCGGTCACCAACACTCACAGCTTTTGGCCCATTGACCCGTTTCGTGGACTATTACTCACCGTTTTGGGGTCCGGAAGCGATTTCCATATTTGTTGAACCCCAAGGTGCACTTACGTGTCTGTCATCAACACTCACAGATTTGACCGATTCTGGCCCGTTTCATGGACTATTACTCACTGTTTTGGGGTCCCAGAGTGATTTCCACGATTAATGAACCCTGGGCTGCGTTTACGTGTCGGTCATCAACGCTTGTAGGTTTGGCCGATTCTGGCCCGTTTCTTGGACTATTACTCACTGATTTGGGGGTCCATGAGCGATTTCCATGATTGTCGAACCCCGGGGTGCGTTTATGTGTCGTTCATCAATAATCCTAGGATTGTCCGATCCTGGGCTCTTTCATGGACTATTACTCACCGTTTTGGGGTCCTGGAGTGATATCCCCGATTAACAAAGCCTGGCGTGCGTTTACGTGTTGGTCAACAACGCTCGCAGTTTTGGCCGATTCTGACCCGTTTCGTGGACTACTACTCACCGTTTTGGGGTCCCGTAGCGATTTCAATATTTGTTGAACCCCAAGGTGCACCTATGTGTCGGTCATCAACACTCACAGATTCGGCCGATTCTGGCCCGTTTCATGGACTATTACTCACTGTTTTGGGATCCCAGAGTGATTTCCACGATTAATGAACCCTGGGCTGCGTTTACGTGTCGGTTATCAAGGCTTGTAGGTTTGGCCGATTCTGGCCCGTTTGTTGGACTATTACTCACTAATTTGGGGACCCTAAGCGATTTCCATGATTGTCGAACCCCGGGGTGCGTTTATGTGTCGTTCATCAATAATCCTAGGATTGTCCGATCATGGGCTCTTTCATGGATTATTACTCACCGTTTTGGGGTCCCGGTGTGATTTCCACGATTAAAAAAGCCTGGGGTGCGTTTACGTGTTGGTCACCAACACTCGCAGTTTTGGCCGATTCTGACCCGTTTCGTGGACTATTACTCACCGTTTTGGGGCCCCGAAGCGAATTCCATGGTTGTTGAACCCCAACGTGCGCTTACGTGTCGGTCATCAACACTCACATATTTTGCCGATTCTGGCCCGTTTCATGGACTATTACTCTCTGTTTTGGGTTCCTAGAGTGATTTCTACGATTAACTAACCCTGGACTGCTTTTACGTGCCGGTCATCAACACTTGTAGTTTTGGCCGATTCTGGCCCCTTTCTTGGACTATTACTCACTGATTTGGGGTCCCTGAGCGATTTCCATGATTGTCAAACCCCGAGGTGCGTTTATGTGTCGTTCATCAATAATCCTAGGATTGTCTGATCTTGGGGCTCTTTCATGGACTATTACTCACCGTTTTGGGGTCCGGGTGTGATTTCCACGATTAACAAAGCCTGGGGTGCGTTTACGTGTCGGTCACCAACACTCACAGTTTTGGCCCATTCTGATCCGTTTCGTGGACTATTACTCACCGTTTTGGGGTCCGGAAGCGATTTCCATATTTGTTGAACCCCAAGGTGCACTTACGTGTATGTCATCAACACTCACAGATTTGACCGATTCTGGCCCGTTTCATGGACTATTACTCACTGTTTTGGGGTCCCAGAGTGATTTCCACGATTAACGAACCCTGGGCTGCGTTTACGTGTCGGTCATCAACGCTTGTGCGTTTGGCGATTCTGGCCCGTTCTTGACTATTACTCACTGATTTGGGGTCCATGAGCGATTTCCATGATTGTCGAACCCGGGTGCGTTATGTGTCGTTCTTCAATAATCCTAGGATTGTCCGATCCTGGGCTCTTTCATGGACTATTACTCACCGCTTTGGGGTCGGTGTGATATCCCGATTAACAAAGCTTTGGCGTGCGTTTACGTGTTGGTCAACAACGCTTCAGTTTTGGCCGATTCTGACCCGTTTCGTGGACTATTACTCACCGTTTTGGGATCCCGTAGCGATTTCAATATTTGTTGAACCCCAAGGTGCACATATGTGTCGGTCATCAACACTCACAGATTTGGCCGATTATGTCCCGTTTCATGGACTATTACTCACTGTTTTGGGATCCCAGAGTGATTTCCATGATTAATAAACCCTGGTATGCGTTTACGTGTCGGTCATCAAGGCTTGTAGGTTTGGCCGATTCTGGCCCGTTTGTTGGACTATTACTCACTAATTTGGGGACCCTAAGCGATTTCCATGATTGTCGAACCCCGGGGTGCGTTTATGTGTCGTTCATCAATAATCCTAGGATTGTCCGATCATGGGCTCTTTCATGGACTATTACTCACCGTTTTGGGGTCCCGGTGTGATTTCCACGATTAAAAAAGCCTGGGGTGCGTTTACGTGTTGGTCACCAACACTCGCAGTTTTGGCCGATTCTGACCCGTTTCGTGGACTATTACTCACCGTTTTGGGGCCCCGAAGCGAATTCCATGGTTGTTGAACCCCAACGTGCGCTTACGTGTCGGTCATCAACACTCACATATTTTGCCGATTCTGGCCCGTTTCATGGACTATTACTCTCTGTTTTGGGTTCCTAGAGTGATTTCTACGATTAACTAACCCTGGACTGCTTTTACGTGCCGGTCATCAACACTTGTAGTTTTGGCGATTAAGCCCTTTCTTGGACTATTACTCACTGATTTGGGGTCCCTGAGCGATTTCCATGATTGTCAAATCCCGAGGTGCGTTTATGTGTCGTTCATCAATAATCCTAGGATTGTCTGATCTTGGGGCTCTTTCATGGACTATTACTCACCGTTTTGGGGTCCGGGTGTGATTTCCACGATTAACAAAGCCTGGGGTGCGTTTACGTGTCGGTCACCAACACTCACAGTTTTGGCCGATTCTGACCCGTTTCGTGGACTATTACTCACCGTTTTGGGGTCCGGAAGCGATTTCCATATTTGTTGAACCCCAAGGTGCACTTACGTGTCTGTCATCAACACTCACAGATTTGACCGATTCTGGCCCGTTTCATGGACTATTACTCTTTGTTTTGGGGTCCCGAGTGATTTCCACGATTAACGAACCCTGGGCTGCGTTTACGTGTCGGTCATCAACGCTTGTACGTTTGGCCGATTCTGGCCCGTTTCTTGGACTATTACTCACTGATTTGGGGGTCCATGAGCGATTTCCATGATTGTCGAACCCCGGGGTGCGTTTATGTGTCGTTCTTCAATAATCCTAGGA
This sequence comes from Aegilops longissima, assembly GCA_021605205.1. Taxonomy (NCBI): domain Eukaryota; kingdom Viridiplantae; phylum Streptophyta; class Magnoliopsida; order Poales; family Poaceae; genus Aegilops; species Aegilops longissima. The sequence goes on from JAHIAM010012648.1 coordinate 8,119, forward strand.
TTGTCCGATCCTGGGCTCTTTCATGGACTATTACTCACCGTTTTGGGGTCTCGGTGTGATATCCCCGATTAACAAAGCCTGGCGTGCGTTTACGTGTTGGTCAACAACGCTCGCAGTTTTGGCCGATTCTGACCCGTTTCGTGGACTATTACTCACCGTTTTGGGATCCCGTAGCGATTTCAATATTTGTTGAACCCCAAGGTGCACTTATGTGTCGGTCATCAACACTCACAGATTTGGCCGATTATGTCCCGTTTCATGGACTATTACTCACTGTTTTGGGATCGGTGATTTCCATGATTAATAAACCACAGGCTGCGTTTACGTGTCGGTCATCAAGGCTTGTAGGTTTGGCCGATTCTGGCCCGTTTGTTGGACTATTACTCACTAATTTGGGGACCCTAAGCGATTTCCATGATTGTCGAACCCCGGGGTGCGTTTATGTGTCGTTCATCAATAATCCTAGGATTGTCCGATCATGGGCTCTTTCATGGACTATTACTCACCGCTTTGGGGTCGGTGTGATTTCCACGATTAAAAAGCACAGGGTGCGTTTACGTGTTGGTCACCAACACTGCAGTTTTGGCCGATTCGACCCGCTTCGTGGACTATTACTCACCGCTTTGGGGCCCCGGCGAATTCCATGGTTGTTGAACCCTAACGTGCGCTTACGTGTCGGTCATCAACACTCACATATTTTGCCGATTCTGGCCCGTTTCATGGACTATTACTCTGTTTTGGGGTCCTAGAGTGATTTCTACGATTAACTAACCCTGGACTGCTTTTACGTGCCGGTCATCAACACTTGTAGTTTTGGCCGATTCTGGCCCCTTTCTTGGACTATTACTCACTGATTTGGGGTCCCTGAGCGATTTCCATGATTGTCAAACCCCGAGGTGCGTTTATGTGTCGTTCATCAATAATCCTAGGATTGTCTGATCTTGGGGCTCTTTCATGGACTATTACTCACCATTTTGGGGTCCGGGTGTGATTTCCACGATTAACAAAGCCTGGGGTGCGTTTACGTGTCGGTCACCAACACTCACAGTTTTGGCCCATTCTGACCCGTTTCATGGACTATTACTCACCGTTTTGGGGTCCGGAAGCGATTTCCATATTTGTTGAACCCCAAGGTGCACTTACGTGTCTGTCATCAACACTCACAGATTTGACCGATTCTGGCCCGTTTCATGGACTATTACTCACTGCTTTGGGGTCCCGAGTGATTTCCACGATTAACGAACCACAGGCTGCGTTTACGTGTCGGTCATCAACGCTTGTACGTTTGGCCGATTCTGGCCCGTTTCTTGGACTATTACTCACTGATTTGGGGGTCCATGAGCGATTTCCTTGATTGTCGAACCACGGGGTGCGTTTATGTGTCGTTCATCAATAATCCTAGGATTGTCCGATCCTGGGCTCTTTCATGGACTATTACTCACCGTTTTGGGGTCCCGGTGTGATATCCCCGATTAACAAACCCTGGCGTGCTTTACGTGTTGGTCAACAACGCTCGCAGTTTTGGCCGATTCTGACCCGTTTCGTGGACTATTACTCACCGTTTTGGGATCCCGTAGCGATTTCAATATTTGTTGAACCCCAAGGTGCACTTATGTGTCGGTCATCAACACTCACAGATTTGGCCGATTATGTCCCGTTTCATGGACTATTACTCACTGTTTTGGGATCCCAGAGTGATTTCCACGATTAATAAACCCTGGGCTGCGTTTACGTGTCGGTCATCAAGGCTTGTAGGTTTGGCCGATTCTGGCCCGTTTGTTGGACTATTACTCACTAATTTGGGGTCCCTGAGCGATTTCCATGATTGTCGAACCCCGGGGTGCATTTATGTGTCGTTCATCAATAATCCTAGGATTGTCCGATCATGGGCTCTTTCATGGACTATTACTCACCGTTTTGGGGTCCCGGTGTGATTTCCACGATTAAAAAAGCCTGGGGTGCGTTTACGTGTTGGTCACCAACACCCGCAGTTTTGGCCGATACTGACCCGTTTCATGGACTATTACTCACCGTTTTGGGGTCCCGAAGCGAATTCCATGGTTGTTGAACCCCAACGTGCGCTTACGTGTCGGTCATCAACACTCACATATTTGGCCGACTAAGGCCCGTTTCATAGACTATTACTCTCTGTTTTGGGGTCCTAGAGTGATTTCCACGATTAACTAACCCTGGACTGCTTTTACGTGCCGGTCATCAACACTTGTAGTTTTGGCCGATTATGGCCCTTTTCTTGGACTATTACTCACTGATTTTGGGTCCCTGAGCGATTTCCATGATTGTCAAACCCCGAGGTGCGTTTATGTGTCGTTCATCAATAATCCTAGGATTGTCTGATCTTGGGGCTCTTTCATGGACTATTACTCACCGTTTTGGGGTCCGGGTGTGATTTCCACGATTAACAAAGCCTGGAGTGCGTTTACGTGTCGGTCACCAACACTCACAGTTTTGGCCCATTCTGACCCGTTTCGTGGACTATTACTCACTGTTTTGGGGTCCGGAAGCGATTTCCATATTTGTTGAACCCCAAGGTGCACTTACGTGTCTGTCATCAACACTCACAGATTTGACCGATTCTGGCCCGTTTCATGGACTATTACTCACTGTTTTGGGGTCCCAGAGTGATTTCCACGATTAATGAACCCTGGGCTGCGTTTAGGTGTCGGTCATCAACGCTTGTAGGTTTGGCCGATTCTGGCCCGTTTCTTGGACTATTACTCACTGATTTGGGGGTCCATGAGCGATTTCCATGATTGTCGAACCCCGGGGTGCGTTTATGTGTCGTTCATCAATAATCCTAGGATTGTCCGATCATGGGCTCTTTCATGGACTATTACTCACCGTTTTGGGGTCCCGGAGTGATATCCCCGATTAACAAAGCCTGGCGTGCGTTTACGTGTTGGTCAACAACGCTCGCAGTTTTTGCCGATTCTGACCCGTTTCGTGGACTATTACTCACCGTTTTGGGGTCCCATAGCGATTTCAATATTTTTTGAACCCCAAGGTGCACTTATGTGTCGGTCATCAACACTCACAGATTCGGCCGATTCTGGCCCATTTCATGGACTATTACTCACTGTTTTGGGATCCCAGAGTGATTTCCACGATTAATGAACCCTGGGCTGCGTTTACGTGTCGGTCATCAAGGCTTGTAGGTTTGGCGATTCGGCCCGCTTTGTTGGACTATTACTCACTAATTTGGGGACCCTAAGCGATTTCCATGATTGTCGAACCCCGGGGTGCGTTTATGTGTCGTTCATCAATAATCCTAGGATTGTCCGATCATGGGCTCTTTGATGGACTATTACTCACCGTTTTGGGGTCCCGGTGTGATTTCCACGATTAAAAAGCCCGGGGTGCGTTTACGTGTTGGTCACCAACACTCGCAGTTTTGGCCGATTCTGACCCGTTTCGTGGACTATTACTCACCGTTTTGGGGCCCCGAAGCGAATTCCATGGTTGTTGAACCCCAACGTGCGCTTACGTGTCGGTCATCAACACTCACATATTTTGCCGATTCTGGCTCGTTTCATGGACTATTACTCTCTGTTTTGGGGTCCTAGAGTGATTTCTACGATTAACTAACCCTGGACTGCTTTTACGTGCCGGTCATCAACACTTGTAGTTTTGGCCGATTCTGGCCCCTTTCTTGGACTATTACTCACTGATTTGGGGTCCCTGAGCGATTTCCATGATTGTCAAACCCCGAGGTGCGTTTATGTGTCGTTCATCAATAATCCTAGGATTGTCTGATCTTGGGGCTCTTTCATGGACTATTACTCACCGTTTTGGGGTCCGGGTGTGATTTCCACGATTAACAAAGCCTGGGGTGCGTTTACGTGTCGGTCACCCACACTCACAGTTTTGGCCCATTCTGACCCGTTTCGTGGACTATTACTCACCGTTTTGGGGTCCGGAAGCGATTTCCATATTTGTTGAACCCCAAGGTGCACTTACGTGTCATCATCAACACTCACAGATTTGACCGATTCTGCCCGCTTCATGGACTATTACTCACTGTTTTGGGGTCCCGGTGATTTCCACGATTAACGAACCCTGGCTGCGTTTACGTGTCGGTCATCAACGCTTGTACGTTTGGCGATTCTGGCCCGTTCTTGGACTATTACTCACCGATTTGGGGTCCATGAGCGATTTCCATGATTGTCGAACCCGGGTGCGTTTATGTCGTTCATCAATAATCCTAGGATTGTCCGATCCTGGCTCTTTCATGGACTATTACTCACCGCTTTGGGGTCGGTGTGGTATCCCGATTAACAAAGCTTTGGCGTGCGTTTACGTGTTGGTCAACAACGCCGTAGTTTTGGCCGATTCGACCCGTTTCGTGGACTATTACTCACCGTTTTGGGGTCCCGTAGCGATTTCAATATTTGTTGAACCCCAAGGTGCACTTTTGTGTCGGTCATCAACACTCACAGATTTGGCCGATTCTGGCCCGTTTCATGGACTATTACTCACTGTTTTGGGATCCCAGAGTGATTTCCACGATTAATGAACCCTGGGCTGCGTTTACGTGTCGGTCATCATGGCTTGTAGGTTTGGCCGATTCTGGCCCGTTTGTTGGACTATTACTCACTAATTTGGTTTCCCTGAGTGATTTCCATGATTGTCGAACCTCGGGGTGCGTTTATGTGTCGTTCATCAATAATCCTAGGATTGTCCGATCATGGGCTCTTTCATGGACTATTACTCACCGTTTTGGGGTCCCGGTGTGATTTCTACGATTAAAAAAGCCTGGGGTGCGTTTACGTGTTGGTCACCAACACTCGCAGTTTTGGCCGATTCTGACCCGTTTCGTGGACTATTACTCACCGTTTTGGGGTCCCGAAGCGAATTCCATGGTTGTTGAACCCCAACATGCGCTTACGTGTCGGTCATCAACACTCACATATTTTGCCGATTCTGGCCCGTTTCATGGACTATTACTCTCTGTTTTGGGGTCCTAGAGTGATTTCTACGATTAACTAACCCTGGACTGCTTTTACGTGCCGGTCATCAACACTTGTAGTTTTGGCCGATTCTGGCCCGTTTCTTGGACTATTACTCACTGATTTGGGGTCCCTGAGCGATTTCCATGATTGTCAAACCCCGAGGTGCGTTTATGTGTCGTTCATCAATAATCCTAGGATTGTCTGATCTTGGGGCTCTTTCATGGACTATTACTCACCGTTTTGGGGTCCGGGTGTGATTTCCACGATTAACAAAGCCTGGGGTGCGTTTACGTGTCGGTCACCAAAACTCACAGTTTTGGCCCATTCTGACCCGTTTCATGGACTATTACTCACCGTTTTGGGGTCCGGAAGCGATTTCCATATTTGTTGAACCCCAAGGTGAACTTACGTGTCTGTCATCAACACTCACAGATTTGACCGATTCTAGCCCGTTTCATGGACTATTACTCACTGTTTTGGGGTCCCAGAGTGATTTCCACGATTAACGAACCCTAGGCTGCGTTTACGTGTCGGTCATCAAGGCTTGTACGTTTGGCCGATTCTGGCCCGTTTCTTGGACTATTACTCACTGATTTGGGGGTCCATGAGCGATTTCCATGATTGTCGAACCCCGGGGTGCGTTTATGTGTCGTTCATCAATATTCCTAGGATTGTCCTATCCTGGGCTCTTTCATGGACTATTACTCACCGTTTTGGGGTCCCAGTGTGATTTCCACGATTAAAAAAGCCTGGGTGCGTTTACGTGTTGGTCACCAACACCCGCAGTTTTGGCCGATACTGACCCGCTTCGTGGACTATTACTCACCGTTTTGGGGTCCCGAAGCGATTTCAATATTTGTTGAACCCCAAGGTGCACTTTTGTGTCGGTCATCAACACTCATGATTTGGCCGATTCTCGCCCGCTTCATGGACTATTACTCACTGCTTTGGGATCGAGTGATTTCCACGATTAATGAACCACTGGGCTGCGTTTACGTGTCGGTCATCAAGGCTTGTAGGTTTGGCGATTCTGGCCCGTTGTTGGACTATTACTCACTAATTTGGGGTCCTGGCGATTTCCATGATTGTCGAACCCGGGGTGCGTTTATGTGTCGTTCATCAATAATCCTAGGATTGTCCGATCATGGGCTCTTTCATGGACTATTACTCACCGCTTTGGGGTCGGTGTGATTTCCACGATTAAAAAGCACTGGTGCGTTTACGTGTTGGTCACCAACACTCGCAGATTTTGGCCGATTCGACCCGCTTCATGGACTATTACTCACCGTTTTGCGGTCCCGAAGCGAATTCCATGGTTGTTGAACTCCAACGTGCGCTTACGTGTCGGTCATCAACACTCAAATATTTGGCCGGTTCTGGCCTGTTTCATGGACTATTGTTCTCTGTTTTGGGGTCCTATAGTGATTTCTACGATTAACTAACCCTGGACTGGTCTTACGTGCCGGTCATCAACACTTGTAGTTTTTGCCGATTCTGGCCCGTTTCTTGGACTATTACTCACTGATTTGGGGTCCATGAGCGATTTCCATGATTGTCAAACCCCGAGGTGCGTTTATGTGTCGTTCATCAATAATCCTAGGATTGTCTGATCTTGGGGCTCTTTCATGGACTATTACTCACCGTTTTGGGGTCCGGGTGTGATTTCCACGATTAAAAAAGCCTGGGGTGCGTTTACGTGTCGGTCACCAACACTCACAGTTTTGGCCCATTCGACCCGTTTAGTGGACTATTACTCACCGTTTTGGGGTCCGGGCGATTTCCATATTTGTTGAACCCAAGGTCCACTTACGTGTCCGCATCAACACTCACAGATTTGACCGATTCTAGCCAATTTCATGGACTATTACTCACTGTTTTGGGGTCCCGAGTGATTTCCACGATTAACGAACCACAGGCTGCGTTTACGTGTCGGTCATGAACGCTTATGCGTTTGGCGATTCTGGCCCGTTCTTGGACTATTACTCACCGATTTGGGGATCCATGGCGATTTCCATGATTGTCGAACCTCGGGGTGCGTTTAAGTGTCGTTCATCAATAATCCTAGGATTGTCCGATCTGGGCTCTTTCATGGACTATTACTCACCGCTTTGGGGTCGGTGTGATATCCCGATTAACAAAGCTCGGCGTGCGTTTACGTGTTGGTCAACAACGCCGTAGTTTTGGCGATTCGACCCGCTTCGTGGACTATTACTCACCGCTTTGGGGTCCGGCGATTTCAATATTTGTTGAACCCCAAGGTGCACTTTTGTGTCGGTCATCAACACTCACAGATTTGGCGATTCTGGCCCGTTTCATGGACTATTACTCACTGTTTTGGGATCGAGTGATTTCCACGATTAATGAACCCCTGGCTGCGTTTACGTGTCGGTCATCAAGGCTTGTAGGTTTGGCCGATTCTGGCCCGTTTGTTGGACTATTACTCACTAATTTGGGGTCCCTGAGCGATTTCCATGATTGTCGAACCCCGGGGTGCGTTTATGTGTCGTTCATCAATAATCCTAGGATTGTCCGATCATGGGCTCTTTCATGGACTATTACTCACCGTTTTGGGGTCCCGGTGTGATTTCCACGATTAAAAAAGCCTGGGGTGCGTTTACGTGTTGGTCACCAACACTCGCAGTTTTGGCCGATTCTGACCCGTTTCGTGGACTATTACTCACCGTTTTGCGGTCCCGGTTAATTCCATGGTTGTTGAACCTCAGCGTGCGCTTACGTGTCGGTCATCAACACTCACATATTTGGCGATTCTGGCCTGTTTCATGGACTATTACTCTGTTTTGGGGTCCTATAGTGATTTCTATGATTAACTAACCTGGACTGGTTTACGTGCGGTCATCAACACTTGTAGTTTTGGCGATTCTGGCCCGTTCTTGGACTATTACTCACCGATTTGGGGTCCTGGCGATTTCCATGATTGTCAAACCCGAGGTGCGTTTATGTGTCGTTCATCAATAATCCTAGGATTGTCTCGATCTTGGGGCTCTTTCATGGACTATTACTCACCGCTTTGGGGTCGGGTGTGATTTCCACGATTAACAAAGCTCGTAGTGCGTTTACGTGTGGTCACCAACACTCACAGTTTTGGCCCATTCGACCCGTTTCGTGGACTATTACTCACCGCTTTGGGGTCGGAAGCGATTTCCATATTTGTTGAACCCCAAGGTGCACTTACGTGTCATCATCAACACTCACAGATTTGACCGATTCGGCCCGTTTCATGGACTATTACTCACTGTTTTGGGGTCCCGGTGATTTCCACATTAACGAACCACAGGCTGCGTTTACGTGTCGGTCATCAACGCTTGTACGTTTGGCCGATTGTGGCCCGTTTCTTGGACTATTACTCACTGATTTGGGGGTCCATGAGCGATTTCCATGATTGTCGATCCCCGGGGTGCGTTTATGTGTCGTTCATCAATAATCCTAGGATTGTCCGATCCTGGGCTCTTTCATGGACTATTACTCACACTAGTAGAAAAAGGGGCTATCGTCCAGGGCAGTTTAGCCCATTAGTCCCCGTTCAATCCAGAACCGGGACCAATGGAGCTATTTGCCCCGGTTCGTGAGCCCAGGGGGGCAGCCGGGCCATGTGGGCCGTTGGTCCCGGTTCGTCCGGACCTTTTGGTCCCGTTTGGTGGGACGAACCGGGACCAATGGTCCTGGCTCTGGCCCACCACTATTGGTCCCGGTGGTGGCATGAACCGGGACCAAAGGCTTCCTTTAGTCGGCTCATGCCACCAACCGGGGCTAATGGTGCTGCCTATATATAGCCCCTCGCGCAAGAACAGAGCACCCTGCTCTGTTTTTTCTGGCCGAGGGGGAGAGGGCTTGGTGGTGCTCTAGCTCACCTCCTATGCACACAAGGTGTTCGATGGAATGCCCGAGCCACACTACTTAAGTTTTCTCCTCTCCAAGCTCGACCTCTAACCTCCATTTTCCTCAATATTTGTCTAGGTTTAGCGGTCCGTCACGCCCGTCCTGTCTTCACCACCGCCGATCACCGCGCCGATCTAATCGCCAGCACCACCGTTGTGAGCCTCTTGTTCTTATCTTCTTTACGAAAGGAAAAATATTCTTACTTGTATTATTTTCTTACTTTTATTATTGCATCTTATATAGTGCGATGGTTTTGGTATCCGCCCCCGTCGGCCCTCGTCCTATCTATGATTCGGATGTGGTATATATTATCTTTTCATAACTATTGGTTCATTTATTGTTTATGAAAATTATGCCGACCAACGTGACATAGATTTTATTTATCTAGGAGGTTGTTGAACCGAAATTCCAACCGACCCTATTGTCGAGAGGTTAAATTTAGTTGAAGAAGAAAACAATTTCTTGAAGGAAAAAATAAAAAAACTTGAGGAGGAGAAGATGATATTGGAGTTGCATGTTGCGGATGTCGTCGATGATCACAAGATCAAGATGGTTGCAACGCGCTTGAAGATGAGAAAGATTAGAAAATATGCCATTCATACCGAGGCTTGGTATCATTATGCCGTTGGATCAGTTGTTACCTTGGTTGCGATTATGATCGATTTGTTTTACATTGAAATGTTTTACATAGTTTCAATGTATGGTTTAATTAATTTAGATGCTCTGCAGAGCTTTATGTTGTTAGATGAGAACTATGTATGTACTTTGGTTTTATGTGATGATGAACTTCTATTAATTTGGTCACTTAATTATCTATTCATGATGTTACGTAATGATTTTTGACACACTTAATTATATATAATGCACGTAGATGAACCGGCGGTGGATGTGCGGTGTGAGACACACCTCCGAGTACATTAGGCGTGCATGCTTTTCTCGAAGTGGCTGAGGCAAACAAGCAGAATGGTTTTATGTGTTGTCCATGCCCTATATGTGGGAATCTAAGTCTTACTCGACCGGAAAATCCTTCACACCCACCTGCTTTACAAGGGTTTCATGCCACACTATAATGTTTGGACGAGGCACGGAGAAATAGGGGTTATGATGGAAGACGGCGAGGAAGAAGAGTACGATGAAAACTATGTGCCCCCTGAATACGGTGATGCTACTGAACATCAAGATGCACCAGACGATGTGCACGATGGTGCTGCAGCGGGCGAAGCTGCTGAAGATCAAGAGGAACCAGACGACGTGCCCCATGATGATGATCTCCGCCGGGCATTGTCGATGCAAGGACACAATGCAAAAAGTCAAAAGGAGAATCTGAAGTTCGATCGCATGTTAGAGGATCACAAAAAGGGTTGTACCCCAATTGCGAAGATGGCAACACAAAGCTCGGTGCCGTACTCAATTGCTGCTGCGTGGAAGGCAGAGAATGTCAGTGCTCGATAAAGGATTTGAGAAGCTACTGAAAATAATGAAGAAGAAGCTTCCAAAGGATAACGAATTGCCCGACAAAGTACATACGCAGCAA
>JAHIAM010012650.1:0-15267 GCA_021605205.1 Aegilops longissima
AAAGCAGCGTCACGAAATCTTGTCCGTGGCGCTTGTGATTGGCCTCTCCACCTCGAGACTTGGTGGCGGACGGTCTTCGGCATCCTCGTGTGGCGTCCGGCTCGCGCCTTGCCTCGCCTCCCCCTGACCGGTGCGGGGCCGGGTAGTAGAGGTTGGATTGACAACTTCCACGCCATGATCCGTGGGGCTTTTCCCTATAAAGTCATGAGCCTCAGCGCTCCCTAGAGCGTTGCTCTAAAGATAATGAATTGTGAGCTACACCTTTGCGGCGGACGTTGATCCGGCCTCCTCTTCCTCCTACGTCCAGGCGGCCCTTGTTGGTCGACCCGTGAGCTCGGCTTCTCGCCCTAAGGCGCCTCCCCGGCGCCATCATATCACGGTGGTCGAGAAATAAGCAAGGAAGGAATAGCGGTATCGGGCTTGCCGCAATTACAGGAAGCGGATATAGTCAGGATAGTCCGGTGATGGCGACTAAAAGCGTTTCCATCTTGAGCTGGTGGAACACCCGTCGATTAGCTCCACCTTTATGTCGGATCCTCTTGGAGGCGGATCCAGGATCTCTTGGATCCTCGGGCGAGCGGACTCGGCATTCCTCCACGGTCCGTGCGATTCTGCGTTGAAGAAAAAACAATGTAAGAAACTTAAGTTTGAAGGCCTTGAGTCGGACATCTTTGAGTGTTAAACACCCAAGGTGGGGATTGTTCATGGAAAACCCATTTAACGGGTTCGTCAGAAGAAATCCTCCTTCTCCCCTTATCTGGTAGGACAAGATCGTCACGGATCTTGGCCGATTCCGCACTAAGCCATGCGGATGCATCGTCCTCCCGTTGAAATCCCATGGGGTGGCCCATGTTGTAGTGGCACCCGTAATGCCGTTGCCATGACTCAATCATAGCCGGCGCATGGGCGATAACCTTGCCCATCGGATAATGGGCTCTTGTCTTCCTCGGTCGGGGCTCAGTGGGCCAACTAAAGCGTTTCTTGAGAGGGGCATTCTTGAACTCAGGAGCCGATCCGAACGGTCGGGGCGTCTTCTATAAAACCATTAGAAGGCCGGTCTTGAGGCGCCTTCTTAGGGGTTCGGATGGATATCGGTCCGGCAATCCCATATTTTGGCGCCCCACTGAATATGGACCCCTCGTGAAGCGGTGTACAAGGCAAAACAACCTCTTCCACGGCGCGAAGTGGGGCTCGGCCGAGAAAGCTTGAAACTCGTAACCCATAATATCACGGGATTGAGGCGTGGGTGATGAAAATGGAGCCCATAGAAATCCGAGGCCGCGGAGGAATGGATGTCGAAATCGAGCCCCCTTATCGGATAGGGGCGAAGCATACCGCTCCCTTTGTTGGGATTAGGGGTAGCCTCATTGCTTCCCCTTTGTAGGTGGCTGCAGCTTCGAGCCGGAACCATGAAGGCGGAGGAGATATCCCCCATTTGGGCTTCACCCATTCGTTGTGCGGACAGGCATCTCCTCAATCTCGGCAAAGTAGGGGCGAGAAGGGAGCGCGTTGAGGTCCATGATGGAATGGATTCTTGGTGAAAGCGCTCCGATGATATTTGCGAGGAAGATGGTGATTTGGATCTGGATTCTTGCCTCCTTATAGGCGTTATTCGCACAACTAGGGGGTAAAACATAAAAGACACCACGGCTTTTCACATTGCACGGCCAGCGTGGAAGAAGGCCATTATTAGGCGTGGAAGCCAAGGACGCCTAACATTGATGAGGAAAATTGGACCTTTGGCGGTCGTGGAACAAAGGAGAACCCCTTCTGCCTTGAAGACTACCGCATCTTTGGACTTATCGTCATTGAAGCCGGTTAGGGAGCTCTTGAGGAGTCCGGATTAGAATGTCGGATTCTTGGACTACCATCATCGGCCAGGACTATCATCGGTGGACTATCATCATCAGCGGACTCCAAGACTATGAAGATACAAGATTGAAGACTTCACCCGTGTCCGGATGGGACTTTCCTTGGCGTGGAAGGCAAGCGCGATCGGATATGTAGATCTCCTACCATTGTATGAGCTCTGTAACCCTAGCCCTCCGGTTATCATATAAAGCCGGATGGCTTTATCAATGGGACTACAATCTAACAACCCAAATCATACCATAGGCTAGCTTCTAGGGTTTAGCCTTGATCTTGGTAGATCCACTCTTGTAGCGTCCACAATATCAATATCAATCAAGCGGGGGATGGTTTTACCTCCATCAGAGGCGAACACAGGTAAACATCGTGTCCCTTGTCTCTATTACCATCGCCTAGGCCTACGATTCGGGACCCTACAGAGATCATGGTTTGCACCGGCGACGCAAGCCCCGGTATATGATTCGGCACTTACGCCATGGACTTTGGCGTGGGATCACCCCTCTGCGTTCTCTGGCGGTAGGGTGATAAGCAACGCGGGTTTGTCGGTGGCGTGGATAAATACCCGCCAGGCGCTGGCGGTGGTACTCGAACCACGAGACCTGGCGGTAAAAAGGTCAAACCGAATTTTTTAAATTGGGATCGAGATCCGAATTTGTATCGAAAAGAATTAACGAAATTTAGCCGCTAGAAGCAAGGCAAGGCAAGGCTTCCACGTGCAGTACGGACGTGCAAGCGGAAGAAGCAGTACGTAGCACAGTATGGGACCGGCCTCGCTTCATTTGTTTACTCGTTTTGGTGGGATCTCATCTCGTCTCGCTGCAACGCCAGATTGCGGGCTCGTTTCGTACCACGCGTGCTGAATAAAGTACGCCGGCCGTCGTCGGTTACAGTGATAGAAGCTTCGCCTTTTCGAACGAAGCAGCAGCGGGGAAGCTATATCAAATTCAGGCTTGTTGCTGGTTTCCCGTGCGACGGGATGGGCACACACTAGGCAAGGGGTTGCAGGGTGCAGCTCGTTGCCCCGCTCTCAAAAGGAACCTTGTCACTCGCCACGCATGCCCCCGTTCTTGGCGCTTTACGTGTTAATAATGGACTGGACTAGCAGTGCCATTTTTCATGTGGATGATTAGAGTAGTAAGTACAACCGGCCAACACAGTGGATGTCCTTGCTGTCATTCTGCGATCCTAAAACCAAAGATTCTCGGCTCCAACGCCAACCATGCACCTGACCTCACAGAGCACGTGGAAATCCTCTCACGCACCGACACTCCCTCTACCGACGGTCGGTCTGCCAATGCCAATCATCCACGGGCGCGGGGCCGACGACGCACCCTAGCTATCCGTCGAACGCCACTCCTCCCTGAACCACAAACAAACACAAGCAGTGCATAGTGCACCACTGACGACACGCACACACACACACTTATTAACCGCACGACGAAGCGAAACGATCTTCTAGTATGCGTGGCGAACGGGCCCCATGCCCGTACGCGACCGACCGAGCCACTGGCTCGCGAGCGGCGGCTACGTGTCGCGCATGCATGCCAATCATGGGCGTCCCGAGGATGGGCGTTGCCATCCGCCCTCCTCCTCCTCCCCGCCGGGTCGCTGTCGCCGCAGTTACGCCGCGCCGGCCTGCCCAGCCCAACCCAAAGCGCGCATGCAGTGTCCAAGTACGTAGCGGCTCGCGGGTGAGGCCACGCAGCCCGGTATACGCACGTACAGCTCGGTTGGCGGCGCGTCGCCGGTGGGCGCGGCCGCTGATGTTTGCCTCGAAAGGAAAGGGGCGCCATGCAGCCGTGCGAGGACGAGCAAGAGGAATCCGGTCGCCGTACGGGTGGCGGGTGCGTTTGGTTTGGTGGTGGCGCGCGGCCGAGCGGATGGACGCCCGGTCGCTGTGCTGCCAGAGCGCGCGGTACGTACGTACGCGCCACTAGCAGGCGAGGCAGCGCAGACGGAGGCACAAGCGCAACCGACGACTCTACTGCTACTAGTACGGACAACTAGTCGAAATCTCGCCTTTAGAAATATAAGTCATTTGGGGCGTCGCGTCAAACTTTTTAAATTACGAGATTTTCTACTTTCCCAAATGCCCTCCACCGCTCCACTCCTCCTGTCTCGTTCCCTCCACTCGTCGCCTCCTCCCGCCCTTGCTGCGGATCCCTCACTCTCGCCCTCCTCTCTCCTCCAGTCGCGGTCTCTCCTTTCCTCCCAACAACGCGAACTCTCCTTTCCCCCGTCTCTTCCTTCCGCAGCGTGACCCGTTTGTCCCAGCGGCGCGAAATCCAACCCTTGGTCGAGACTACCTTTTAGACCGTGACGAGCTTGGCGGTGGCCTGGTCGCGTCTAGCAGCTGATCCGCCTGCGTCGATAGTGGATCCAGTGCCCGGCCGTTGGCGAAGTCCCTGGATGTGGGCGACATCGCGGGAGCGATGGCGAACAGGTTGGGCGTCGGGCGACGGTGGGCGCCTACTCGGTGAACCTCAAGGTAAGAATCGATCCCTCTCTCCATGGCGGCCACTCAGGTGTTAATGAGTCGCTGGAGGGGCCCGTGTAAATGTTCTTGCTTAGCTGCGGATGTTCTTCTTAGCTGCAGATGTTGGTGTACTGCTCTGCGGTGGTGCAGAGAATTTTGTTCTTCCTGTGAACATTAGTTGAACTATGCTTCCTGTGTGACCTGCCGACAAAATCCATATTGGAGGAGCTGTGAAAAGTGAAATGTAAAGGAAATTAATCCATATTTTTGTACTACTCCAAATCTGAAATGTTTAGATTTGTTTCTTAGGTGTAGATTTCGACAAAAGGGGTAGAGTATAGCACTAGCTTGCACTGCAGTAGCTTGAATTGATAATTTGGAGTACTCTAGTAATGCTTGCTTAAAACTAGAGTAGCATAACTTGCTTTTGCAGCAGTGTCCTCCTTCCTCTCTTCTTTTCAGTGAGTGTACTCCTGTAGGAGTATAACTTTAACTTGCATTAGCATAGCATTAACTTGTGCTTGCATTAGCATAACATTAACTTGTGCTTCATAGCAGTAGCATTTTCTTGCTGGGTAGAAACCTTTTATGTTACTCATGTAGCCAGGTAAATTAGTCGATATCGAGTCCAGTTCTTTCCCACCGCTATAAATTACGGGTCGTTAGGCAAGATATGAGGCTTAAGCGTTGTCTTCTTGTATATAGATAGTTTGCCCAGCATCATTCTCAGGCCAAGATGCTTGTATTCTTTGGCGATAGGTTCTCTATCATGAACTCTCTCATTACTTGCCTGTTGACTTTTATAGACTTTGTCTCCAATGTTCCTCTGGGTCTATTATCGCTTCTCCTATGAGGAACTTCTTTCTGCGCCAAATTCAATTTTTCGGAGAAGGTCACATTTCCTTCATTATCCCACCTCGGCCTAGACGTGTCAAGAACATAACCTTTCCAATACAAGCTGCCGTTTTGCGAGTTCTGTGAAGCTCTTCCTCCCACTGAAGGATAATAGTTTCTTTTTTCTTGGTCATATAGAACCATTTCTCGTCAATATGAATAATGTTGTGCATGGTCTTGAATTGTGGCCTTTCAGTTTGTGTTGTTGTCTCATCGAGCATTGACAAGCAAAATTTAATTCTATCCTTCTTGTTCTTTTTGTTGAGCTGGCTTCAAACAGTTTGTATGCCTCTTTATCAACTTGCATGAACTTCCGGTGGAGTGTCGTAGGGCTGCACAGAGTTGTAAACAAGTGACACGATAGTAGACCTCTTGTTAAGTGGGATGGTAGGTATTTGATCTAGATTGATGTCTTTTGGCTTTCTTCCGCAGTTCCTTTTCTCTCCTTGAAACATCCACCTCGACCGTTAGCAATTTGCTTCATTGCTTTCTTCAAACTCTTTGTACATTCCATACACCCTCCAAAGCGGCAATCTTTTTCCTGTCATCTCTTTCAAATTTGCCCCTCTACTCATGCAAAGTGTGGCATTGCAACATAAGCAGCATACTTTTTGCTTGTCATCGAGGCCATCCCTTTTTAGCGATTGCTAACTTTTGCACAAGAAATACAACAAAGGAAAAATGGTCAAATGAACATAAGCAAATGATCAAATGATGATATGATCATATCATCAAATGCTCAAATGAATTATATCATCATATCATCAAACTATATTCTGTAATTTAACTGATTTTTTCTTCCATCATTAACTGAAAATTTCTGAAATGCCACTGTAGCTGTACCTGCATGTTGTACTCGTGCATCTTCATCCATTTGTACTCTGCATCATCATCCATTTGTACTCCTGCATCATCACCATCCATTTCATCTTCTGCAGGTGGAGTGCAGTTGAGGTCTGGGACAACCATCTTCTGTTGCTTTAGGTACTACTCTTATGCTTGGAATATAACCTGTAATAAAGTAGGAGTAATTTTAATACTTGTGCTTGAGTACAAACTGTAATAAAGTGCTTAGAGTACTTTTAACTGTAATAAAGTGTGAATGATATCAAATCATCCAGCGAGGATGATATCCATAAGAGTATAAAATACAATGTGTGGGCAAGTACCGCAATGGAAATAAGAAGCTTGATGTTGCTTATCAAGAAGCTCAGGCAAGGGCTCTAGCTGCCCTATGTTCTTGTTTTTCTTATAAGGGCGTTCTCAACACTTGCTATTGCTTTTATGAATGTTAGTTTGATTTCCTTGGACTAATTAAATCTCCTTTCTTACAAACTTTCATTGCACCGTGCCGACATGCGTGCATGGCAGCATGGGTCGTCGACATTGCTGAAAATTTCTGAAGGTTTTCCTGGTGCATGCAGGTGGTGTCGGCGATGGCGGCGATGCCTGGCGTGGGGCTGGGGGCTGACCTTGGAGCTAACATCAACATCTTCCGCGACCAGCAGTGGGCTGGGGCAGAGGCGCGCCGGGACCCGCTGCTTGGCCAGCAAATGCGCCGTCGGATCGTCCGGGCTCCGGGGCGCCGGCGCCAGGCGTCACCGATGCGCTCAAGGTGCCGCATCTGGCACTACACTGCCTACGACGTCGACAACTGGAAGAGCATCGGCGATACACCTTCGACGCAAAGGTACTTCTACCTACCACTATGATCAGCTCGCTTCACGTCAGTGTAGCTACATAGGTACAATAGCTTATTTTGGGTTACTTTGCCTGCCTGGCTGCCATGATTGGTTGGATGGTGATGTTTGTATCAGGGAGTTTGTTGATAAGAGCTCACACCGACTACTATCAGGTTCAAGGAGACTTATTATCACAGTCACTGCTCGGATCCAGTTAGGCAAACAAAATTTGCTGGGAACTCCGGTGCATAACAAAATTTGCTGGGAGTATTCAGTTCTTGACAAAATTTGCTACAGTTTATGATCTGCTACTCCTATTATGAAATGCCATAGTTATGATCTGCTAGTCCTTTTGTTCAAATTACACTCCATGAGTACTCTATCACTTGAATCAAATTAGTTCAAACTTAGTGGTTTCTCTGAATTATTCTACCAAATTCAGTTATACTCTTGACTACACTTGAATCGGTACATCTCTTGAATCACTTGAGTTTTGTTTATGCTTGCAGTTTGTTTCCAAGACAGAGAAGATTATTTCCTCAGTTTATACTCAATGAGAGGATCAAATGATCGGAGAGAGGAGATGAACCTAGGCATCAGCCGAGCCAGCAGCTCTGGGCGTGGGAAGGGCAGCGCCTCCTTTGGATGTAGTGGTGGAGGTGGAGTGCGGAGGTGGGGTGGAGGAACAACCTGCTCGCCTCCCAGGCGCGGGCGGGAGGAACCCCATGCGTGGGCGGCGGAGTACCAGCTCTACTCCAGTGACGGCGCGGGCGAGGCGGGAGGAGGTGGAGGTGGAGGCGGAGGTGGAGGTGGAGGTGGAGGTGGAGATGGAGATGGAGGTGGAGGTGGAGGCGAGGTGAGGTGCAGGTGGAGGGGAGGTGGAGGTGGAGGCGGAGGCGGAGGCGGAGGCGGAGGTGGAGGCGAGCGAAGGTGGAAGGCGATCGATCGTGGTTTAAATTTTAAGCGAGGGTATTCAGTCATTTCACGTTTTCACTGGTGAAGCAGAAGCCCGGACCTATATTTGGAACGGAGGAGTACATGCCAAATTAAAGCCATCATCATTGGCATGCATGCATAGAACGCTCGACCGATCGTCGGTGGCAGTGGCAGCGCCAGCGCCAGAGCACATGAACGCACGGCCTTGCGGCGAGCCTCGTGTTCTTTTCATCGTCGTCGTCGTCGGCGTGATGATCTGTGCCGGCAACTCAATATATAAGCTGTTCCTTTTCCCGTTTCTGTATATCAAGCTTAGGTAGATGACGAAACCAGAGTAGGACAGCAGTGTTCCTTGAACTTTTGTTGATGAATGAATGAATGAATGAATGAATCAGATAAAGGCAAAGCCAGCTCTCTGTGCCGGCAACGAGCAGATGATGAATGATACGTCGTGGTTCAAAGTATATTTTCTCTACTCCATAATTCTTATTACTTGCTTTGATTTAGTACAAGTAATATGGAATGGAAAATCATAATAAATAAATCGCCATGATAAAGCGCGTTCCCATTTTGGCCCAGGTCGTACAATAACCTTGTCCTTCCTTAGTAGACAGCGGTAGTGCGCGTTCTATGCTAGCCATTTCTTTTCCATCTCCAACATAATTGCACTGTGTCTGTCGGAAATATCAAAAGGTATATTCGACCACTCCTGTGAACTTCGAAAGGGAAGGATAGTGGCTTGTGTACTGTCAAGCCCAACGGATGCGCATTATTGCTTGTCGTTTGTAGGTTCAGTACAGTCTCTCTTCTTCGAGGGAAGAAGCACTATCCAAATGAAGCAGAACGGACGTATGGTCGCCAAGTTGCTGCTAAATCATAGCCACACAAGAAAGTTATTCGTGAAATGGGTTTAGGGGTGCTTCATTCCACCAGAAGATACAAAAATTCCACCATATAGTTTTGGAGCTTGCTAGCTTTTCATTTGTTCTCTCTCGAACTATATAAAGCACACTCCATGGGATGTCTGCATTGTGCATGCGGGCTTCCCAAGTCCCAACCGAATCAAAATTTGCCAATTTAGCAACAGCAACTATGGAACTCCATTGACCATGCTTGCACTCCAGTAAAAAGCACAAAGCGGAATCATTCACTCGGCAGGAAGTGTTGGTTTTGATCGGCGGCTTAAACAAGCGATTAGATCTATTAGTTATGAGAAAAAAAAGGGATAACGATAAGTGAAGGGGTCCGCGTACCGCGTACGTGAGCCCGATCTGAACTAATGCGCCTTGATGGGCGTAAAACCAACTCAGGTTTTGGGTCCCCATTGCCGCGCATATAAAAGGATATGGGAGAGAGTTGGCCACTTTGCGATCACGTTCACGTCTGTTTTCTCTCCTCGATATTCTCACCCCATCCGTCGGGGAGGCGCAGCACGGAAAGACCTAAGCCAGGCCGTCCGGCCAGTCCGTGGCGTCTGAAGGAATCGGGGCGTCGAGGAAAACCTCTCCGACTACATCACCGCATCACTTTGCATCAGCGGCGATCATATCCACTCCGTGACATGTAAAAAACCCTAAACCCTTCTTTGTTCATGTTATGAGGTGATCTAGATGCAATTAGATTCTGCTAATGGCATCTCATAGATCATAATTACTCCAACAATGGTATCGATGAATCTTGATTGCAATAGATCCCTTTATTGTTGATCGGTGATCACTATCATGTTTAGATCAATGACATGTTTAGGATTCATGATCAAGATTGAAAGTTTCAGCCCTGGTTAGCCCAAATATGCATGCTCTTGTCTTGATGCCCTCTGTAAATCATCATGTCATATACTAATTTGTCACGGATCTCTCGCCTATTATGCCTAATCGGTTTACTTATGTACGGAGAATTAATGCTGTGATTAAGTTTCTGCTAATTAGGATTGATTGTTTTAAAGTGTTGTTTCTTTTTGGACATCAAGTTAGTAGCGAGGGATACCATCATCAGTAGCAAACCCTTGTTCAAGAACCTAATTTTTTCCCCAATTTGGTAGAACCCTAATTCTGAAATTAGGGTTGCTTTTCCCATCAAGCAACTAATGTACGAATTGGAGAAGAAAATCAGAAGAAATCCTCACCCTAATGCGCGCGTCGGCGTCTATCCCTCAAGGCCGCATGGCACACCATGCGAGGGCCTTGAATCTTGACGCGTCCTCGTTCGGTGGCGAGCCTCCGCCTCCCCCAGCGGAGAGCCGTGCGGTGGGATCCGTGGGAGCCGGTGCCTCAACGTCGCCGTTCGAGGGGCTGGCCAGCCGAGTGCTCCTCCGCCCGCTTGACCGACCGGGCTGCCATGCTCGATGTGAGCGGGGACAGTCTGCGCCCGCTCCTCCAGGAACCGCCGCCCGTCGGTATGGGCAGGGTGGCGGCGTTTTCGTCGCCGCCGTCGACCTCGAAATGGAGCAGTGGGATCGGGAATGAGATCGGGGGAGAGAAGCGACCTAAGTTAGCCGGTCGGTGTTTCTCGGCCCAAGCATGACCGTCGGTCGATCGGACGGCTCACGGTGTCAGCAACTATGACCGGGCGTGAGGCGTTAATGGGCCATTTTGGCGGCTTACCAGGTTGCCTTAACCCTGCGTTTTTTTCTTTCACGGTTTTCCTTCTTTGGGTTTTGGGCATTTGTATAACCGTGGGTATTTTGGGCCATCGCGTTTTTGTGATTTCCGGTGCATGTAAGTTAATATCTTTTATGTTTTGCCTTTAAAACAGAAAATGCCTAAAAATATAATGAACATTATTATTACAGGTAAAATTGAACCAACGAGATATTTTGTTCAGAATTTATTATGTGTTTGCATGATGAATTTTAGACATCAAAATATAATATTTTTCTTATGTTGATGTCTAAATTGAGAATAAAATGACTCTGATTTTAATTGGACCAACGTTGTTTTATTATTATGAGTCAGCACTTATGATATTTTAATTCCATGTTTTTCGCTAGCGGTGTTTTGACATGGAGTTGAAATAAAATACATGCATGTCTATTTTATTTTAGCGTAAAATTTCTTATTCATGTCAATTACTCATAAAACTCTTTCATGTCCATTACAGCTTCCGCTTACGTTCTTGTCGAACCGTTGACGGTAGTAACTTCCCTCGTTGGAAGAACTTCGATGGAATTATGCCTAGCGTCCATCGGTTTGATTATGCTTACGGAGGATAAACCCGTGGCTCCAACTGCTGGTGTCACGGGGTATCTGAACTAAAGAAAACTTATGATTCCAAGATGGAAATATGGGAAAAGTCAAATCACATTGCTATGCTTGTGATGAGATCATCCATCTCACGACATAATTGGGGCACTACCCAAGAAAGATACTCTAAGGAATTCATGGCAGCCACGGAGGAGCAATTCAAAGGCTCCGGACAAGGTTTATCACCAATGAACTTTTCATAAGCTCCTTGGGAAGTATAATAATGATGGTGATGTCGGGGCTCACATTTTAAAGATGGTGAATGCTTGTAACAAATTGAAGGCATTACAATGTGAGCTCAATGACAATCTCCTTGTCATCATGATCTTGGACTCCCTCCACGAAGAGTTTGATCAATTTAAGATTAACTATAACTCTCTTAAAGAGAAATGGACAATGGGAGATATCTCCAAGAATTGTTGAGGAAGAAGAGAGGATTAAGAGGCAAGGAAAGGACCAAGCCTTTTGGTTGGCTCCTCCAAGAGAAAACATGATGGAGCAAGCTCTTCTAAAACAGCCACAAAAAGTTCTTTAAGAAACATCCATCAAACTCATATAAAGCAAAGGAGAAGGTGGCGATAAGCCTAAAGAAAACAAGTGCAACACGCAAGCATGAGGTCATTATCGGAAAGAGCATCGAATTTCTCAAATAGTTGATGAAGAAAGTCTTGATGAAATTACTTTGTTGATGAAATATTATATGTTGATTACTCTACTACCTCTTGGTGGATTGATTCAGGTGCAACTTCTCACGTTGCCAATTCTATCGAGGACTCAAATATAATCCAAACCATGGCAAGGGGGAAGAAGACTTAAGGTGGCAAATGGAGTCGAAGTTGATGTGAAGCCATAGGGTCAATCACCTTAGAACTCCCTGCGGCTTCCATCTTCACTTAAATAATGTTCTTTATGTCCCTACCTTAAGTAGGAATTTGATTTCTGTCTCTTGCCTAGATGATAACATGTTTGAGAGCAAGTTTGGGAACAAACAATTTGTTTTGAATTATTGTAATAAGAGCGTGGCCTCGGCGTCGGACAAGGCCAATTATATATATTATCATTGAATGATTCTATCCCATGTGAGTGATGTATGTAATATTGAGAAAAATGGAAGATGCAGTACCTCTTCAAAATTAATGGCATCGTCGTTTAGGCCACATTTGAGGAGGAGAATTGAAAGACTCATTAAAAATGGCGTCCTCCTTCCATTAGACTTCTCGATCGGAACAAATGCATTATTGTATAAAAGGTAAATCATAAAAAGCGATTAAGAAAGGGCGATAAGAGCCACGGGTGTCCTTGAACTCATACCCGCGACATATGTGGACCCCTTAATGTTAAGTCTATGGATGGTTTTGATTAGTTCATTACCTTCACGAACGACTTCTCTCGATATGGATATATTTATCCTATCTGCGATCGATCGGAGCTTTGGACAAATTCAAAGTGTTCAAAGCCAGTTGAACCAACTAAACACTAAAATAAAATTTATGCGATCGGATCGGGGAGAGAGTATTATGGTAGGCATGCTCCTTATGGGCAAATTCAGGGACCTTTTGCAAGTTCCTCTCCGAGAATGGAATTGTTGTTGGAAATATGCCCTAGAGGCAATAATAAAGCATTATTATTATATTTCCTTATTCATGATAATTGTCTTTATTAGTGCTATAATTGTGTTAGCGAAATCGTAATACATGTGTGAATAACGGACAACAACATGTCCCTAGTGAGCCTCTAGTTGACTAGCTCGTTGATCGACAGATAGTCATGGTTTCGACTATGGACATTGGATGTCATCGATAGCGGGATCACATCATTAGGAGAATGATGTGATGGACAAGACAATCCTAAAACATAGCATGAGATCGCATAGTTCGTTTGCTAGAGTTTTCCAATGTCAAGTATCCTTTCCTTAGACCATGAGATCGTGTAACTCCGGGATCTGGTAAAGTGCTTTGGGTGTGAAGCGTCCTGGCGTAGCTGGGTGACTATAAAGGTATACTACGGGTATCTCGAAAGTGTCATTGGGTTGACATGGATCGAGGCGGGATTTGTCACTCCGCAGCGGAGAGGTATCACCGGCCCTCTGGTAATGCATCATCACAATGAGCTCAATGTGATCAAAGTGTTTGATCAGGGATCATCATTCTGATGCGAGAAAAGTGACTTGCGATACGAGATTGAGCGAGTATTGGTATCGAGCGATCGAATCTCGGGCAAGTAAAATACCGATTGACAAAGGTCGTATCCGGGATTAATTGAATCCTTGACATCGTGGTTCATCCGATGAGATCATCGTGGAGCATGTAGAACCAACATGGGTATCAGATCCGCTGTTGGTTATTGCCGAAGCCGTCTCGGTCTATGCGCATGTCTCCGAACGTAGGGTCTACACATAAGGTTGATAGCAGCTAGGGTTATAGGAATATGTATGTGCAGTAACCGAATGTTGTTAGTCCGGATGAGATCTGGGCGTCACGAGGAGTTCGGAATGGTCGGGGTAAAGAATTATATATAGGAAGTGCTGTTTGACCATCGGGACAAGTTTGGTGATATCGGTATTGTCTGGGACCACGGAGGTCGAGGTCCTGAAGTGGGGCCACCATCCCGAGGGGCCACATGGGCCCTAGGTGGTGCGCCTAGGCCCACATGGGCCAGGAACCAGCCCCAAGGGCCCATCGCCTAGGGTTTAGGAGGGAAGAGTCCATGAGGGGAAGGCACCTCAGGGGTGCCTTGGGAGGTGGACACCTCCCCTCTTGGCACCCTCCCTTGGAGGAGGGCAAGCTGCCCTCCCCTCCTTGGCACCTATATAAAGGGGGGAGGGAGGGGGCAGCAGCACCTTGCCACAGGCGCCTCCTCTCCCTCTCCAACACATCCTCCTCCTCCGTGGTGCAGTGAAGCCTGTAGAATCTTGCAAATTCCACCATCCTGCCTTGCGTCGTCTTTGCTGCTGGAGCCATCTTCCTCAACCTCTCCTTCACCTTGCTGGATCAAGAAGAAGGAGGCGTTCAGTGACCGTCGTGTGTTGAGCAGCGGAGGTGCCGTCGATTCGGCACTAGATCATCGGTTGAATTGGATCGCGGCAAGTCGACTACCTCATCCACGTTCACTCCGGCTTCGTTGCGATCTACAAAGTGGTATGTAGATGCTATCAATCTGAATACTCGTTGCTAGATGAACTCATAGATGGATCTTGGTGAAACCGTAGGAAAATTTTAATTTTACTAGCGTTCCTAACGTGGCATCATGAGCTAGGTCTATGCATAGTTCTTCTTGTCTTGAGTAGAACACAATTTGTTGTGGCGTAGATGTTGTCAATTCTTCTTGCCGTTACTAGTCAATCTTGATTCAGCGGTATTGTGGGATGAAGCGGCGGACCAACCTTACGTGCGCTTCGTGAGACCGGTTCCACCGACTAACATGCACTAGTTGCATAAGGTGGTGGCGGGTGTCGTCTCTCCTATTTTAGTTGGATCGGATTGATGAACAGGGTCCTTATGAAGGGTAAATAGAGATTGACAAATCACGTTGTGGTTTGAGCGTGGTAAGCGTTCTTGCTAGAACCCTAATTCAGCCACGTAAAACTTGCAACAACAATTAGAGGGCGTCTAACTTGTTTTGCGGCAAGTGCTTTGTGATATGATATGGCCAAAGTTGTGATGTATGATGAATGATCTATATGTGATGTATGAGTTGTTCATGCTATTGTAATAGGAATCACGACTTGCATGTCGATGAGTATGACAACGGGGAACCATAGGAGTTGTCTTTATTTTGTATGACCTGCGTGTCATTGAGAATGCCATGTAAATTACTTTACTTTATTGCTAAGCGCGTTAGCCATAGTAGTAGAAGTAATAGTTGGCGAGCAACTTCATGGAACACGATGATGAAGATCATGATGATGAGGATCATGGTGTCAAGCGGTGACAAGATGATCATGGAGCCCCAAGATGGAGATCAAAGGAGCTATGTGATATTGGCCATATCATGTCACGTTTATTATTTGATTGCATGTGATGTTTATCATGTTTTGCATCTTGTTTACTTAGAGCGACGGTAGTAAATAAGATGATCCCTCATAATAATTTCAAGAAAGTGTTCACCCTAAGCGTACCGTTGCTAAGGTTAGTGTTGGCACCCTGATGATGGTGTGATGGGTTCCTAC
>JAHIAM010012651.1:0-17685 GCA_021605205.1 Aegilops longissima
GGCGCACGGCGCGAAAGGAAGTTACCTAGAGTCGCCGCCCGCTCTGGTGGGAAGGCCCTACTCCACTCGTCGGCGTCAAGCTTGGTGGGAGTAACGTCGGCGACCGATTAGCCAGCGGCGTGGGCGAAATCTTAGAACCTTGTGCTCGGAGGAGGTTATCGCGGATGAGGAGGAGGCAAAGGCAATGGCCGGCTTTCTCGGGTTCATGGCGGACATGGTGGTCGAGGCGCCGGCAATCTTTAGATTAGGTTCTGATGGTTTAATGCGGTTTGTGCGAAATATGTAATGAATTTCGTCCGGTTTGTAGGAAAAGTTTTCAAAATGTAATGAATTTCATCGGTTAATTTGAAATTTGCTTTGTTTCCAATTTCGTCCGGTTAGTTCATATAGTTGTCGAAAGGTATCAGGGCAGCATCGGATGGCATCCATCGGTGTCCTCGGACGATGCGGTGTAAATTTGTGGGCGGCTGGAGATGCCCTAACTATCATGCTATAATCGCTAACAATCCTCCATTATTTGGCAGAACGATTTATCCCTCGATCAAAATCGGATCGCTGTGCCCTCCTCCGTATAAAGTGTAAACTCTTGCTTACATAAAAATGGAGCAAGTGGGCACCTTTAGACGTCATATCACTCGAACTAGCCCGCCTAACGCGGGAAAGCACCGCCCTCGTCATTTTGTTCGGATTTCTATCGATCGTCGGCGAAAATGTTCCCGCAAGTTTAAAGAAAAAGCGGCACCTTCGACTCATATCGTCGCAACCCCGTCCGGCTCGCCGCCCGCTCACGAGAGGACCGCGTTGTCTTGCAATTTCACGACATGTGGGACCGTAATTGAATAAACCGTCGATGGCGAAATCTAATCGCTCGGCGTCGGTGAGAAAAAGCGGGAGGGAAGAGATGCCCGCCTGCGCAGACTCAAAATATATGGTGATAATGTGAGGTGGGCCATCTTGGAGTTTGGACCTTGAACCGCTCTCACCTTGGCCCCTCAAGATCCAGCTGCCCGCCGCATGCATGCATAGCAAGTAGTACTCCTTATGTGGAGGAGAGAGGCATTGACAAAGTCAAGGGTGGCTGCAAGCCCGTCTCTAGCGCTCCTAGGTATAAAAATAATTCTAAAAAGCATAAAAACAATTGTGTCTTAAAAAGAAAGGTAAAAACATTTGAGAGGAAATAGATAGAGAAAGTGAAAAAGCTGTAACCTGGGCATTATATGAGGAAGGAGGGAGTTGCACATGCCAAGTTCACTTGGCTGCGTGTTTCCACTCCTCCATCAACGATGGAACAATAGCTTTCATCAAAAATAAACAATGAATACTCGTTGCCGTCCTTTATATCGGAAAGAATACTTTCATTGCCGACATGTGGGAGTCGACCATCGTCCACGCCATACAAAATTATCCTGGTCTACGGTCGTATCGAGCCCAACCTTTCCCACTTGTAAGTTGTTTGGACGAAGGAACCATCATGACCGTTGAATTCCGCTTCTTCAAGAAAACTTCTTGTACCTGCAATCTGCTACCACACATGGGCGGCCTTGTACCCGTCATATCCTTGAAACCCACTAGGCCAACTAGCCGCCTAGGTCATCTATTTTGGAATGGAGAATGCGTCTCTGCTTGCTATGATTTTGTGTTTCACGTTCTGTACTTTTGCTCGATTTTCCTACCCTATGAACCAAATGAGGCCTGAATGTATTGGCTATTTCGATCGATCGCTAAGCCTACAATTTTAGGAGCTAGGGCTATTGGTCGATCGGCGAGGATAAGTATAAGCGTACACGAGCTCATCAGCTAACCGTTTCTCTTGGTGAGTGTTTTGCAAGTACTATAGCTGCCGATGGCTAGCCTACTAACACCAAGAATCATCAAACAAGCCCTGCGATATGATAAACAGTTCAAACTTACATTTAAGCATGCCATATATTACATCAAAAGCTGGTGAGGATACATCTTTTCCATAACTCGGAGAGGTTACATGATTCACTATCAAACAAAAGTAGCAAGATCCGCCCACACAAGGCGGTGCACTAGCCCTAAGATGGTTTGATAACACGCATCGTTAAAATTAAACAGAGCAATGCAAACTACCGAAGGATTAAGCGCGACCAACTATTTCTTGTCATCGATTTCTTGGGCAATGACCACGCCGGACAGCGGCATGGGAATCAATTTACGGCGATGTCCACGGGTGAACCGTGACTCGGAATCGATCTGGGCGATGTCCACAGGATGGACAGCGGCATGGAATCGATCTCCGGCGATGCCAACAGGACAAACCCGCCACGGAATCATCAAGGGCGTCCACGGCCTGCAAACCTAACATATTAGCAAGCACATTGCAAATAATCAAAAACCACAACTATGGTAATAAGCCATTATTTTTTTTTGCAGCTCACGGGATCTCATCCCTCGGGGCCATCTCCTCCCTCGATGGGGCCACCACCTTGCAGGGAATCTGCTTCTCAGCGCTATCTCCTCAAACTCGGTCTTGAGCCTCACATAGGTGAATCGAGTTCCGGGTGACGGTGGGGCCCTTCTTTCTTCAACTTTCTTTGAGGAGTTAGTCATGCCCGTCCTCAACTCTTTGGCGTCTTGTTTCTTGGGTTCTTCGTCTCCATGGGTTGGCCCCCAACATAGTCCTTCGTTGGTGGGTGCTGCTTCGGAGATTCTTTTCTAGTGGGTTGTCCGACAACTCTTTGCCTATGCTCGGGATCCATCAATGGGACAAACAAAAACAATCGAAAAACCACAATGAAGAAAGCGGGAAAAGAATAGGATGGAGAATTTGTCTTCAAAAAGAAGATTCTTGGAATGAAAATATAGCAGCATAACTGTTGCCCACCTTTCCCTAGTTGGAAAAAAATGGCAGTGGTAGCACGGTGAGGTTTTCTTCAAAAAGGAAGAAAGGAGCTTGAGCAGCGTTCGGTGAAATGATGGTTGCTTCTCCAGTCCAACAGGCACCTTAACTCTGGTAAAGGTGTGGGTTTTGTGATATAAGGGTCATGGCGGGGGTGCAATTGAGTCTCATTGTAGCCCTCTGTGATTTGGTGGATGCCGCGGGCGGATGCTTTGAAATGTCCATGTAGATAAAGGGGCTAGTCATATGGGTGCTCAATATTGTGCACAGACCAAAGCGGAGAGGAAAGAGAGAACTCGTAATTAATGCATGAGTTTAATTAGGGTAGTTTTGTAAAGTATGAGATACATTTCAATGAAAAATGCCTTGGTTCATGAGATTTGAGATTTGAGCCCTATAAACGGAAGGGAGAATCTACGGTGTAGTCTAGTCACTTGTTGAAATCTCTAGAAAAGGCAAATACTCCTTTCCGGTTTAGGTATACTACTCCCCTGTCTAGGTGTGTAAGTCATCTTAAAACCAAATAGTCCCAAAACACTTAGGCGGTGCATTAACTTTCCTTGTTTCTTGTTTTTGACATATCAACCAATAAGAGATGAGAGGTGTGCATGCTTTTTGACTTCAATGGCTAGTTCATTGCATGCAATGCTATTAATTAAAATAAACATTGGTGACCCGGGGGGCGTTGGCGGGACCTTAAAAATGGTATCAACCAATGGATAATGGAGTTTAATTGTTAAACAATAGCAATTTTGTCTCATGCAAACCTGGCTAGTACTCCAGGGAACCGCCCATGACGTTACTGCCACGTCAGGTTGCTTGGCTCTTCGCCTCTTGAGAAGGCGAACAATGATGTTACTCCTACTTCTCTGATGTCGAATCCTTTGTGCAGCCGTCCACCTCGTGCGGGAGGGATGGCGTGTAGCAAGCTTCTATACTGCTCCGCCTTTGCGTCTATGGCAGGTGGGCCCAGCGGTGGTTGGCCCTCTCATGCCAAAAGCGGTGCGTAAACACAGACTCGATCCCGAGGAGAGGCGTTTGTAATCAAATTTCTCGGTCTTATGCGAGTTGTCGACACATCAAACCTTTCGATATAAGTCTTTTACACATTTCAAATGGGCTACTTGATGTAGGAGTAGACATATTCTTCTTATGTAGTCACTTGTTGCAATCTCTAAAAGACTTATATTTGGAAGCGGAGGAGTACAACCATGCATGCATGTCGTGACTTTCCTTTTGATACTTGCATGTGTTGATTTGATGCACCTTGCCAAATTTTGACTATAAATTTAACTAACAAATTTTCATGCATGTCACAAAAATTACAGGGCTGTTTGGATTGTGACTATGTTTGTCTTATGTTGCCACATTATTTTTCCCACACTTGCCACACTTGCCTAACTGAGTTGCTCAAATTGTTAGACACACTTTGGCTTGCCTAGGGAATCTTGCCACAATTTTTGTGTCTATGACATGTGGGGTTCACTTGCTAATAAAAAATTCTTGTCTTAGGTGTGGCTAATAAAAGACTTATATTTAGGAGCGGAGGAGTAGAAAATATAATAATAATGCATGTTGGGGCAACCCTTTGCTAATTTTCCTGGGCTTTTCACAATTTTAAGGGTGGTTGTTATTTTGGAGGGATTTACGCTTGAATGTCAAAACACTTTTAAACCCACTTGGAACAAGGGGGTTCCAAAACTAAAAAAAACGCGGTGTGTATAAAAGGATTTTTTGAGGAGTGAAAAAAAAACTACCCCCTAATTAGGCCGCCTCACATTCAGGGTTTGTCTTTAACTTATCCCTCGATCAAACAAAAGGGTTAACCGTCTTTCTCCTTCAAAAAAAACTTTGGTTTTATCCCAGGGTTTTGAATGGAGTACCCCTCCTCGATAAGGGAGGACGCTTTAGGGTGTCACACAAAACCCTCCCCCAGATCTCGGGGGTGGGAAAGTCCTCCTCCCAAATGGTTCACGTGGCGGATCCGGCCTTCCCCCCCTTCCAATAAAGACCTTTAACTTGTTGAAAGCCTTAGCCCTTCCCAAGTCCTACGGGGCTGTGATCTTTTCTATCTGCCCCTTAATCGGATGGCCAACGTCACATATTTTTTCTTCTTTGGAGGTAAAGCTACTTCATGGAGTGAATCTTGCTCCTCTCAAAATACTTGTCATTGAAATGGATGTATCTAGATGTATTTTAGTTCTAGACACATCCATTTGATGACAATTCGACGGAGGGTATAATTCAAACAAGAAATAAAGTGGGGTGGGGAATTTAGTATGTACATCGGACTTGGTACAAACAGGAAGGAAGGGGGTGAAAGTAATGATGGTCATCAACGGTCTCTTGGTGAAAAAAAATAGGGGTAATGTTGTACATAGTGGTATGAAGGACTAGATTTGCTATCCACATAGGAGTAGGTGGCTAGAGTGAACAAAATGGGACCAACGATATGTTTCTTGGATGTTTGTTTCTCGGGGCAACAAACTATGAATCCCACTTTTGTGTTTCGTAATGGTTTTGCTTCTTTGGTGCCCTTTCCCATGCCCAACCAAATATTTAGGCCTTGGAATAAAGGGCAGAAAACATAGGTCTTGATGAAAATAGAGGAATAGGAAAGGAATGTAGGTATAAAACTATGGAACAATGAGGAGAAACTCTCAAGAGAATGTGTTGGATGGACCTGAAATGTCTGATTTGTTTTTAGAGTAGCATGCTTGGCGAATGAGATGCTATTTGTTTATTCAGCTGCGGTGACTACTCTTGTCCTCACCTCACGTAACCATAGGTTGATTTTTTATTCGGCAACAGACAAACCTGTCTACATGGCGGGCGCTGCCTGCTTCCGCCAAAAAAAGAGCAGCGTGGATGTTTCTAATCCTTGGAATCGTACTACCAGACCAGCTTTCCTATGAAAACTATTCACCTTCCCGTGTTCGAGCGGTTGGAAGGAAAAAGAATACCATAGGAATTGTGTTTCTGAAAATCCGCCCAAAACATGAACAGAAGCCTTAGTTGTTTTAATCAATGTCCCTGGTAAAAATGAAGCCATGCCACTTTATAAGCCATGACAAGTTTAGCCAAATGTTTTGCCTGTAATTGTTTGAGACTCATTTGTTTCCTCTGTGCCTTTTGTGCAACAGGATATCAATTCCACAGTTCTTTTTTGTGACCTTTGGTGCCTTTAAAAACTCTTCTTAAAAAAGTGACTTTTGTGTTGTTTAAGCGGAATGTCAGAATGGAACAGTTGGTTCATTTTGGTGGAACGCACAAAGGGAGATCTTGTTCCAATCCTCATCATCCATATTGGCGCCATAACCTTCCTTTAGGTAAGAATGATATTTAATGCATGTGTTCATCTCTATTTTCCCGGGCCATGAGAAAATAATGTTGTTTTTACTAGTACACTTGTACTCCCTCGACAAAACCAATTCTGAATTAGAAGGCCAATCATGTACTTGGTTTCACCAACTAGTGAGGAGAAAGAAAGCATGAAGAGGAAGAAGAAGAAGAATAAAGCATTGCCGGCGATCTTCTGAAGCAGAGGCCTCGGTCCCATTCAAGGGCTCCGGCGACTACCTTACATGTGAGGCGATCCTCCGAGGGCCCTTCCCCCTTTCTCCTTAATTAATTAGGAGTACTTAAGTACCACTAATTTATTCTGCCTAATTTTCTGTTGGAGTTAAACAAATCTTTAGTAGGACCCTATGCTGAATCATTATGCGTGTGTATGTTTGTCTATGGAGGTGAATCATGTGGTGGAGCAGGGAGGGAATATTATTAGTGTCATGACATAATAGTGCTATTGTTTTGCATGTCAATTTATTGCCATTGGTTCAATGAGGCAATGTTTTGCGTATTGTCCATCATGAATTTGATGCTCTTGTTTGAGTAATATGCTAATGTCTTCCTATCCTTTCTCACTAAGCTAATGAAGGTTTCACCTTGTTCCTACTTGTGCAAACAGGGATCATGTTGTGCCAATCATACATTTTAGTGGAACTACACAAGACAATACAATAAGGCTGTATCCCACCAGTGCTTTAACTCTCTTTGGAAGTTCTTGATAATCTTCGATATAATCTCAGGCCGTAAAACAAAGTGATTTCAACCATACATTTGAAGTGCACAAAATATATACTATTGTGTGATTCCTTGAGTGCTTTATCATCTCTTATGGGACTACATGAATAAGCTTTTTTCTCGGGTTAGGGGCCTAAGGCCTTCATCCATATTAGTTCTTTGTCATCTCTATTTGTATCGTACTCTTGTCATGAAAACTCCTTTATCTTTGCGTTAAAGTTTTGCAACCTATAAATAAATGGCGCTTTGAGTGTTGAGTTGAGCTAATTGGCACTGATTAAATAAACTAATACCTCTCTTTAAGCAAGACTACTATGTTGCTAACTTTACCCATTAAGATAATGAGGGTGCTTCTATTTGTTAGTGTATGTTTCATCAACTAGTCCCACTATTACAGTAATCTCACTCTCTCTAATATGGCCAATAGGGATGCTCATTTTGGTGGAACTGCACAAAAACTTTGGGTGCTTCATTGCCTCGGACTTCCGTCCTTTTCGTCGCTAATCCCGCTTGCTTTCTTCCTTTTTGTCGATCCGGCTTATCTCGGCTTCGGTCAAAGGAAATAGTAATTATTGCTACCTCCACAGGTTGTCTGGTCTTTATCCTGATTATTGTGCTGTCATATGTATTGGTAATTTGGTATTGTCTTTGTTTGCGATTTCATAAAGGAGTAATTTGGAGCTGAACTCATGGGCAAATCATTACATCGGGTGATTTGGTGAACTGCACAAAATGATCAGATGGACAGGTACTTATGTTCTGCTATGTACTCCAAAGTTCACTGGACAAGCATCGATGTTGACAAGGTGCCTATATTCATTCGGTATCAACCAGCGTCAACCAATTGTCAAACTCAAGTATTAGGAGGTGAGCATAAAAATTTGCTTGGTGCATAGCCGAAAGCATGATCCGATCTTTGGTCCCAACTTGTGCCTTTTGGTTATCGGCACATATGGTAGCGAACTATATGGCATGGAGTCTAAAGATTCGGACAAGTTGGTTGACGTATATTATCGGCATAATCGTCAACCGCCAAGGATGCTCCATTTGTTACTGCACAAAAATTTGGGTGGTTCATTTTCTCAACCGCCTCCTTTCAAATGCCAATGTAGAATTTTGGCGGATCGGGACCAAGATGAGCATAAACTAGTTGGATGAAAGTAGTGGCCAAGTTGCTCAAACCTCCCTCGACGAGGCCACTATTGAGGATAAACCTACAAGCAAAGTTCAGATTATGCTTTGCCTCTTATGTACTCGAAAGTTTACTGTACAAGAACTAATTTTAGCAAAAGTACCTCCGATTGAACACCATTTCCGGTCTGTACCCTAGGTAATTAAAGTTCGTCCATGGATCATATTGGTTGTGATCTCAATCATTTGGATGCATAAACATCTTGAACATGTGTATATCTGAATCTTTTTGTGAATTATGTATGAATATTGTCGTGTGATCTATCAATCATTTGGATGCATAGATATCTGAGCTTGTGTATATTGAATCTTTTGAGTTGTTGATAGTGAATGTTGGCTATGAATATGAGCGTGTCCTGTGAACCTGAGTTTGATATGAATGTTTACCTTTTATTTGTATTTGTGTGAACTTGTTAGTATGCCTCTTGGGGTATAAAAGGGTCTCTTATAAAAGTAATTTGTGTCAATTTATGTTTTCCCTTCTAACCACTTTATATATATTTATATTATTACTATTATGTATATTTTATAGAGACTTATATAACATTATAAAAACATCCGTGTTATTAACTTATAAAAGTAAATGTTTAGGGAAGTTGGCAAGGAAAATCCTGGTTTTTTGACTCACCAAGGAAAATCCTGGTGATTGGTACAAAAGCTTGCGAAATTTTAGGACCAATTTAATAATAACGCTCATTTTATTTTGAGCAATAACTTCCTAATTTCTTAATTTTATATATATATATAATGTGCCTCTCGGTTTATTCTTTGATATTAATTGCTCCTTCTAACATAACATTATATATATTGAGCCCACCTAATACGTTATTTCAAGGAAGTGCAAATGGGCTGGGATTTCTTAGAAAATATAAATGGGCGATTTTGGGTTATTTGTTCACCCACCGCAAATGGAGTACATTCTAGAAAACATGGGTTAAATATATGCCACATTTTGCGGTGACATGTGGGCCATAGGTGGCCTCCACGTTTCAACAGTCAAAAATGATTGTGTCATCCACAGCCATTGGATTTATATCAGCGGCCATACCAATCTCGTCTTCTTCCTCCGGCCGGGACCACCTGGTCCGGCCTCGCTAAGCGGCTCTACTTTGCCCCTCGGCGCTACCCCGCCGGCGGGTATCCCTCCACCCTCGACACCTCTGTTATTCTCCAGGACTACAACGCCCGCAGCAAAACCGTTATAACCCTTCTCCTCCTCAATCTGACTCCGCCGTTTTCCCATCTCAGTCGTTCCCGTCCGGGGCCTCGCCCTCGTCCACCCTTGCTGCGTTCGGTGGGCGTGGTCAACAAGCGAAGTCATCGGAAGAAAATTTCGTGAACTTGGGGCTGGGACCCACAGGTCCATGGTGCATGAAGAAAGTTCCTCCTTATTAAGCTGAAAAAATGTTTCCTCCACGGTTTGGGACCCATGTATCTTCGGAAGAAGTGCCTCCTTGTTTTGAAAAAATTATTCATCCGTTGAAGTGGGACCCGTCAGTTTGGTGTACTTTGGGCCTACTAAGGGGCGTTGCCGGCTTTGTCAACAATCAACAAATGATTCTAGCTGGACCTTGGATGTTAATCCAACACCGTGTCCTTCTTCAACCTCTGTTCTTGCTCCTGTTCCGTGGGCGCCCTTTCTGGCCGAACGATGAAGTTTCCCCTCCTCTCCATCTGCGACTCCTTTGCCCGTCTTCCCCATCTCCGGTCGTTCCGGTCTGCGCTCGATGCGTGTGGTCAGCGTGGTCAACAACAGAGTCATCGGAAGATGGTTGCGTGAAGCGCGGTGGGGGCACCCAATGGGCGCATGCATGCAGCGGGGGCGATCGCTGGTCGAGCGACTTCCCAAGTATCTTTTTGGAGAGTCTCTGGGTCCCAACGCCAAGTAAGTGCCTCCATTACAAAAATAATGATTCCTCAAGGGCGGGGGACCCTTTGGGCGGGCCCCGTATTTTGGAAAAATGTTTGCCCCCTTTGGGACCCACTGACGCCACGTTTTTGAAAAAAATGTTCCCCGGGTTTGCTCGGACCCACGGAAGTGCCTCCTTATTAGCACAAAAATGAATACTCCCCCTAGCTGGGACCCACCTTGGTGGGGGTGACTTTGGGCCTACTAAGTTGGGGGGCGGGGCTTTGTCAACTTAGTCAATATGACGATTCTAGCTCCGGTGACCGTCGATGTCCATCCGCCGGGGTGCTTCTTCAACCTCTGGTCTTCTTGCTCCGGCCCCCCAAAGCGGGTCGTGCCCATGCTCCCCTCCGTGGCGGTGTGCTACCCGGAGCCTCCCCGCCCCTACTATTCCACGCTGGCCGGCCTGGGCGGCCTCCTCCCCGGGGAACTGAACCCTATACTCCTCTCCCGGGCTTCCCGCGTCTTCCCGGCTCCGCGTCGTCCCCTTCCTAGGCCCCGTCGTCCACCGCCGTGGTGCTCTCCGTGCGGCGTGGTCAGCGTGTCGAGGCGACTTCCATCGGAAGAATCGTCGTGGAAGGACGTGGGTCCGCCAACCCGTTTTTGTGATTTGCCAAGTAAATCGCTTTGTCGGGGCTGTTGGGCCCAAATCTTTCAAGGCGAGGAGAGCTTTCATTTGGCGAAAATGGCCCATCATTAAAATGGGTTGTACATTTTAAAACACATCAAACCGGCAATTAGTTTCAAATATCTTTTTTTATTTGATTTTAAATTACATTAATTTTTATGCGTGGGAATTTGTTGGATTTTATTTGATAACATTTATTTTAAAATAGTTTGAATGTGAGTGAAATTTGGGATTAAAACAGTTGGACCCTTTTGAAATATGCAAAATTTTATAATTTTTTAACTGTACAATATGGGTTGTAATGCTAACAAAAGAATATGGGCTCCAAAAAACCTTAGAATTAGCAAATGGGCTGTAAATTATTAGAAATAATGGCAATGGGTGTATCTGTTTTCCACAGATTTGAGGCTTTCCTAAAAAGGTTGGCCTGGCTTGGTTGGATGGCCATCCAACGGCCGTCGTCTTCTTCAATCTTTGCTCTTCTGCTCGGCCGCCAAACAAGCCCGGGGCTGCTCCCCTCCTCCCGGCCGGCTCTGGCCATGGCCTCCCCCCCGTACTCCCCGGGCCTAGTCCCTCTACTCACCCCACCCTTTTGTTATTCTCCGTGCCAGGCATAAACCCTTTGATCGTACTCCCCTCCGGTGGGAAACAAGCGCGAGTCTTCCACCTCCGTGTCGTTCCTTCCTAGGCCTCCGTTGTCCACCCCCGTGCTCTCGGCGCCCGGTCAGGGTCAGCCCGAATGCATCTGAAGTGGGTTGCGTGGAAGGCCGACAGGGGTCCGCCCGCAAAAATGCCTCCTTATTACGCACAAAATAAATTCCTCCACGACATCAGGACCCCGAAAGGGCCTCTATATTTCATGAAAAAACGTTACCGCGGGGCTCGGACCCACCAGCTATATCTTTAACGAAGGAAGTGCCTCCTTATGCACAAAAAAATGAATACTCCCCGTGGGGGACCCGGTTAGTGGCAGGCTGACTTGTGGGCCTACTAAGTTGCAGGGAGGGTTTGTCAACAGTCAATATCGATTCTGCTCCGGTGACCGTCGATGTCCATCCAGCGGCGTAGTGCTTCTTCAACCTCGGCTTCTTGCTCCGACCCCCAAACCGGCGTGCGTGCCTCGTGCTCCGCCTCCCGTGGCGGCTGCGTCGTGGAGGCCTCCCGCCCCTACTACTCCCCCGCGGCGGGCCATCCCTCTACTCACCCACCCCTGTTTTCTCCGACAGCGGCCTCCACCGGGCCCGAACGGTGAACCCTCGCTCCCTCTGCGTGGGCATCCTTTCGCGTCTTCCCGCTCCCGTCGTCCCTTCCTAGGCCTGCCGTCGTCCACCGCCCTGGTGCTCTCGGTCGGCGTGGTCAACATGGTCAGGAACTTCCCCGGACGTGGGTTCGTGGAAGGGGGTTTGGGTCCACGGCGGCGAAGTGCCTCCTTATTACGTAAAATAATTATTCCTCCACCGGTGGGGACCCCGGACGGACCCCGTTTTGGCGTTTGCCCCATTGCGGGACCCCCGCTACATCTTCCCGCGCAGGAAGTGGTGGGAAAAAGGATTGCCCACTGCTGGGACCCCGGCACCCCATGAAAAAGGCGGGTGGGAACCCACGGTGAAGTGTTGTGTATTGTCATTACGGTGTGACGTGCATGTTATATCTTTGGTGGATGTAAGGCAACGTTTAATAGTAAGGGCGTGGTTTAAGCGGGCGTAGCATGTCTCGTCGTGGGCCCGGGGGCAAGAAAGAAAATCTGACCGCGTATGTGTACATCGGTGGGTCGGACCTACCCGGCGCGGGCGGGGCTCGTGTAATGGCTGGGTAACGGGAAAGGTCGTCGTCGTGTTCATGGGGAGAAGAATGGTCATGTTCATGGGGAACGGGCGTCGTGTTCCCGGGAGGCAGCGGGGTGGGAGCCCCGGGGTGGACGGAATGCATGGTCGTGTTCGCCGAGAGGCTTGGGCCGGAACAGGCGATGGAAATGAGGCTGGCGTCGCGCTGGGAGAAGCGGACCTCCGTTCGGAGCAGGGTCCTGTTGATCGGGAGGGTGTGGCGTGCCGCAAAAGCGGAGAAGCGGACCTCCTACGGTCGAAGCAGGAGTCTGTTGATCGGGAGGGTGTGGCGTCCGCAAAAGCGAGAAACGGACCTCCTACGGTGAAGCAGGGGTCATGTTGATCGGGAGGGTGTGGTGTCCGCAAAAGCAGGCAAACGGACCTCGTGCAGTCGAAGCAGAGTCTGTTCGCCGGGAGGGTGTGGCGTACCGCAAAGCAGGACTCCACGGGATCTGTTCATCTCCACCGTCGACCTCCTCCGGCCTTCACGGGATCCGTTGACCTCCTCCAGCCTCCACGGGCTCCTGTTCATCCAGCCTCCACCGCGCGCTACTCCACCGGCTACTATTCAACCACCCCTCCACGGACACCCCTCCACCGTCTACTATTCATCCAGCCCTCCACACCACGGGGTCCTGTTCAACCACCCCTCCACGGGCACCCCTCCACCGTCTACTGTTCATCCAGCCCTCCACCACACCATGGGGTCCTGTTCATCCGGTGCAGCAACGCTCCTGTTCATCCACCCCCCCGCGCTCCTTTGTTCATCGAGGCGGCATCGATCGGCTTGATTAGCGGCGATGCGAAGAATCGCTCGTCGGGTTGATTAACGACCATCGATCGATCGCTTCGGGTTCGATGTAGCGTAACTGCGGTCAATCGCTTGGGTTGATTAGATCAACGCCTCGCACACACACGTGCGTGTCACGAGAAAGCAGCGCATCGCTTGGCCCCGACCTCGCACCGTGGCAGGGAACTCCCGAAATTTTCCTCCCCTCGCTTCTACCACGGTTTTTCCGTCATGGATGGCCCAAAGAATGTCATGCAGCTGCGTCTCCGGCCCACCGGAAAAGCCCATTTTGTCATGATTTTTGTCATAGAAGTAGGAGCCCACCACATCTATGATGATACGGGTTTTGTCACAATTATCATCATAGAAGTGTCATATGTATGATGAGAAAAAATTAGATTCGACCCAAAATGTCACGGATGTGTCTTTTTTTGTAGTGGGCTGGGCCACAGGATCCCATGTTGGGCGGCTGTCGGCGGCGAGGGACTCCCGGGAGGCTTTTCCCCTTTTAGGTGACTTCGGCCTCCAAGCGTGCGGAGGCTCTCGTTTTCTTTCTTTCCCGTAGAATCCATCTTCCTCCTCGTCCACTTGGGGCGGAGCAGGCATCGAGCCTTGGATATGTGTCCGAAGTGCAGCGGCGACGAAGGCCGCCCGGTCTTTGGCCTCCTTCTCGGCCGTCTTCTTGACACCTTGTAGGCGCCGGGACCAGCATCTTCGTCGGAAGTGGGATGGATAGTTCTTGGGCTGCGGGCGGACAATGGATCCGCTCCGCCTTCTTCGTCCAGCCCTAGGATAATTGTGGAAAACACATTAAGCGCTTCCCTTGGAGTTCTGCGGATAAAAATATGATTACTTACGCGCTTGCGGGCGGGACAGTTAGTACCCGGTCTTGGTAGTCCGGCCATTGTTGCGGGCTTGAAAAACACTTCGAGATGTCCTTGTGTGAGGCCAAAATCTCTGCAAGGTTTGGTGCTTGGCGGATCAAATTCCATAGATTGCCAAGTCCGGTGTTGACAAGGCAAGATCCGTGAACTAACATCACACGGACTACATTGACAAGTTCAATGTTCTGTCTCCCACATCTTTAGCAGCGCGTCGGGCACCAACAATTAATCGAGCGAGGACAGTTCAGGCCCTTCTTAACCCGGGATGTAAGCCACGGGGGACACGGATTGAAACTTCGGGAGTAGCGGCCAATCCGTGTCGCGGCTCGGTGATGTAAAACCACTTCTTTTGCCACTCCACAGCGGAACCGTTAAAGGTGCTTGTTGGCCATGTGACATTAGAATGTTGCTCACCATAAGCGCCTCCGCTTCAGCGTGCTCGCCCCACTACCTTGGGCTTCACATTAAAAATCTTCAGCCATAAGCCGAAATGTGGCGAGATGCGGAGAAAAGCCTCGCACACGACAATGAATGTCGAGATGTTGAGGAAGGAATTAGGGGACAGATCATGAAGATCGATCCCATAATAATACATGGCCTTGTGAGCGAGCGGGTGGAAACCCTAGCCAGCAGACGAAGTGAGGAGAATACAACCCTCTCGTGGGGTTCTAGAGTAGGGACGATCTGTCCCGCCTTGAGGCGATGGCTGATTTTCTTGGCGGATACCCAGCCTCGAAGCTTTTTATATCCTTCTCCCGGACGGTGAGGCCATCCATTTGCCTCTGCTCCGGATCCGGACATTTTGGAAGGCCTTTGTGGGAGAAGATGAGCGGCTGGCGGCTGGAGCTTGGCGGAGGAATGGATCGGGAAGAAGAAAGCGTGGGTGCGAAAGGAAGTACATATTAAACTTATAAAGGCGCGGGCATTGCGCCTCCCCACTTACTGATAAAACTGCTTATTCCCCAAGCACCGTAATTCATAGCGCGGTTGGGTAGCCCACACCCGTATTGATGAGAATCCCGTGATAAGGGGACACGATCTCTGCTTCGACCAGACGTGCCAAGAAAATTGCCTTGCAATATGTGCAGTAGCTGGTTGAGAAAAACGATTCGAATAATGACCGGGCCGTGTTGTGATGTCATGCTACAAAAATTGTCAGGAGATTAGATTTGTGGAAATATTATTCTCTCTATGGTGGTATGTTGAGTTTGTTTTGCGAGCGGACACTATCCTTGTGTTCAAAATCTTCTATGGAATATTGGAGGAGAACCCGCCTTGCAATGCGAAGACAATCTGGCGCGGACTCATCGTCATTGAAGCCTGGTTCGAGGGACTCTTGAGGAGTCTTGGATTTGGGGTCCTCGTCAGCCGAACTATATACTTTAGCCGGACTGTTGGACTATGAAGATACAAGATTGAAGACTTTGTCCCGTGTCGGATGGGACTCTCCTTGGCGTGGAAGGCAAGCTTGGCAATTCGGATATGTAGATCTCCTCCCTTGTAACCGACTTTGTGTAACCCTAGCCTCCTCGGTGTCTATATAAACCGGGAGATTTTAGTCCGTGGGACAACAACAATCATACCATAGGCTAGCTTCTAGGGTTTAGCCTCTACGATCTCGTGGTAGATCAACTCTTGTAATACTCATATCATCAAGATCAATCAAGCGGAAGTAAGGTATTACCTCCATCGAGAGGGCACGAACACAGGTAAACATCGTGTCCCCGCCTCTGTTACCATACGCCTTAGATGCGATTCGGGACCCCCTACCGAGATCCCTGGTTTGACACCGACACCACCATTCATAATTCTTTCATACATGTCACTCTTGATTCATTGCATATCGGTACACTGAGAAGCATTCACATAGAGTCATATTTTTTTCTGAGTATTGAGTTGTAATTCATGAGTTGTAAGTAAATAAAAGTGTGATGATCATCATTTTTAGAGCATTGTCCCAAGTGAGGAAAGGATGATGGAGACTATGATTCCCCACAAGTGGGATGAGACTCGGACTAAAAAGAGGCCATAAAAAAAGAAAAGGCCCAAATAATAAAAATGAGAGAAAAAGAGAAGGGACAATGTTAGTATCCTTTTACCACACTTGTGCTTCAAAGTAGCACTATGATCTTCATGATAGAGAGTCTCTTATGATATTACTTTCATATACTAGTGGGAAATTTCATTATAGAACTTGGCTTGTATATTCCAATGATGGGCTTCCTCAAAATGCCCTAGGTCTTAGTGAGCAAGCGAGTTGGATGCAAACCAGTTAGTTTCTTTTGTTGAGCTTTCATATACTTATAGCTCTAGTGCATCCGTTGCATGGCAATCCCTACTCACTCACATTGATATCGTTAATGGGCATCTCCATAGCCGTTGATCGCCTAGTTGATGTGAGACTATCTTCTCCCTTTTGTCTTCTCCACAACCACCATTCTATTCCACATATAGTGCTATATCCATGGCTCACGCTCATGTATTGCATGAAGATTGAAAAAGTTTGAGAACATCAAAAGTATGAAACAATTGCTTGGCTTGTCATTGGGGTTGTGCATGATTTAAATACTTTATGTGATGAAGATAGAGCATAGCCAGACTATATGATTTTGTAGGGATAACTTTCTTTGGCCATGTTATTTTGAAGACATAATTGCTTAGTTAGTATGCTTGAAGTATTATTATTTTATGTCAATATTAAACTTTTGTCTTGAATCTTTGGATCTGAATATCCATACCACAATTAAGAGAATTACATTGAAATTATGCTAAGTAGCATTCCACATCAAAAATTATGTTTTTATCATTTACCTACTCGAGGACGGCAGGAATTAAGCTTGGGGATGCTTGATCGTATCCAACGCATCTATAATTTTTATTGTTCCATGCTATATTATATTCTGTTTGGACATTATTGGGCTTTATTATACACTTTTATATTATTTTTGGGACTAACCTATTACGGAGGCCCAGCCCGAAATTGATGTTTTGCCTATTTGAGTTTAGGAGAAAAAGAATATCAAGCAGGTCAAGCGGAATGAAACCTTGGAGCGTGATTTTTGAGCGAGCGTGATCCGAGGACTTGGACCCTACGTCAAGACATCAACCAGGAGGGCACGAGGTGAGGCGCCTCGCCCAGGCGCGCCCTCCACCTCGTGGGCCCACGTTGCTCCACCGACGTACCTCTTCCTCCTATATATACCTCGTACCCCCAAACTACGGATCACAGAGCCAAAAACCTAATTCCACCGCGCAACCTTCTATACCGTGAGATCCCACCTTGGGGCACATTAGAGCTCCAGGGAAGGGCATCGATCACGGAGGCTTCTACATCAACACCATAGCCTCTCCGATGATGTGTGAGTAGTTTACTTAGACCTTGGGTCCATAGTTATTAGCTAGATGGCTCTTCTCTCTTTTGGATCTCAATACAATGTTCTCCCCTCTCTTGTGGAGATCTATTCGATGTAATCTTCTTTTGCGGTGTGTTTGTTGAGACCGATGAATTGTGGGT
>JAHIAM010012655.1:0-14536 GCA_021605205.1 Aegilops longissima
ATCTATCTCTATAGATCTTGATGCTCAATATGTAAGCAGCTTCACCGAGGTCTTTCTTTGAAAAACTCCTTTCAAACACTCCTTTATGCTTTGCGAATAACTCTACATTATTTCCGATCAACAATATGTCATTCACATATACTTATCAGAAAGGCTGTAGTGCTCCCACTCACTTTCTTGTAAATACATGCCTTTCCAAAAGTCTGTATAAAATCATATGCTTTGATCAACACATCAAAGCGTATATTCCAACTCCGAGATGCTTGCACCAGTCCATTGATGGATCGCTGGAGCTTTGCACA
This sequence comes from Aegilops longissima, assembly GCA_021605205.1. Lineage (NCBI taxonomy): Eukaryota > Viridiplantae > Streptophyta > Magnoliopsida > Poales > Poaceae > Aegilops > Aegilops longissima. Next base: position 303 of record JAHIAM010012655.1, read on the forward strand.
TTTTGTTAGCACCTTTAGGATTGACAAAATCTTCTGGTTGCATCATATACAACTCTTCTTTAAGAAAAACCATTAAGGAATGCAGTTTTGACATCCATTTGCCAGATTTCATAAAATGTGGCAATTGCTAACATGATTCGGACAGACTTTTAAGCATCGATACAAGTGAGAAAATCTCATTGTATTCAACATCTTGAACTTTGTCTAAAACCTTTTTCGACAAGTCTAGCTTTGTAGATAGTAACACTACTATCAGCATCGTCTTCCTCTTGAAGATCCATTTATTTAACATGGCTTGCTGATCATCGAGCAAGTCAATCAAAGTCCATACTTTGTTCTCATACATGGATCCTATCTCAGATTTCATGGCCTCAAGCCATTTCATGAATCTGGGCTCATCATCGCTTCCTCATAGTTCGTAGGTTCATCATGGTCTAGTAACATGACTTCCGAACATGATTACCGTACCACTCAGTGCGGATCTTACTCTGGAAGACCTACGAGGTTTGGTAGCAACTTGATCTGAAGTTTCATGATCATCATCATTAACTTCCTCACTAATTGGTGTAGGAATCACCGGAACTGATTTCTGTGATGAACTACTTTCCAATAAGGGAGAAGGTACAATTACCTCATCAAGTTCTACTTTCCTCCCACTCACTTCTTTCGAGAGAAACTCCTTCTCTAGAAAGGATCCATTCTTAGCAACGAATGTTTTGCCTTTGGATCTGTGATAGAAGGAGTACCCAACAGTTTCCTTTGGGTATTCTATGAAGACGCATTTTTCCGATTTGGGTTCGAGCTTTATCAAGTGAAAACTTTTTCACATAAGCATCACAACTCCAAACTTTTAAGAAACGACGGCTTAGGTTTACTGCTAAACCATAGTTCATACGGTGTCGTCTCAACGCATTAAATGGTGCCCTATTTAATGTGAATGCAGCTGTCTCTAATGCATAACCCCAAAACGATATTGGTAAATTGGTAAGAGACATCATTGATCACACCATATCAAATAAAGTGCGGTTATGACGTTCGGACACACCATTACGTTATGGTGTTCCATGTGGCGTGAACTGTGAAATTATTCCACATTGTTTTATATGAAGGCCAAACTCGTAACTCAAATATTCTCCTCCACGATCAGATCGTAGAAACTTTATTTTCTTATTACGATGATTCTCCACTTCACTCTGAAATTCTTTGAACTTTTCAAATGTTTCAGACTTGTGCTTCATTAAGTAGATATACTCATATCTGCTCAAATCATCTTGTGAAGGTCAGAAAATAACGATACTTGCCGTGAGCTTTAACACTCATCGGACCGCATACATCAGTATGTATTATTTCCAATAAGTCACTTGCTCGCTCCATTGTTCCGGAGAACAGAGTCTATAGTCATCTTGCCCATAAGGCATGGTTCGCAAGCATCAAGTGATTCATAATCAAGTGATTCCAAAATCCCATCAGCATGGAGTTTCTTCATGCGCTTTACACCAATATGACCTAAACGGCAGTGCCACAAATAAGTTGCACTATCATTATTAACTTTGCATCTTTTGGCATCAATATTATGAATATGTGTATCACTATGATCGAGATCCAACAAACTATTTTTATTGGGTGTATGACCATTGAAGGTTTTATTCAGAACAACAATTATTCTTTGACTTTAAATGAATAACCGTTTTGAAAACTATTTTCATTGGGTCTATGACCATCGAAGGTTTTATTCATTTAAACAGAACAACAATTATTCTTTGACTTTAAATGAATAACCGTTTTGCAATAAACATGATCAAATCATATTCATGCTCAACGCAAACACCAAATAACATTTATTTAGATTTAACACTAATCCCGAAAGTATAGGGAGTGTGCGATGATGATCATATCAATCTTGGAACTTCTTCCAACACTCATCGTCACTTCCCCTTCAACTAGTCTCTGTTTATTCAGTAACTCCTGTTTGAGTTACTAATCTCAAACAACCGAACAAGTATCAAATACTCGGGGCTACTATAAACACTAGTAAGGCACACATCAATAACCTGTATATCAAATATACTCTTGTTCAATTTGCCATCCTTCTTATCCGCCAAATACTTGGGGTAGTTCCGCTCAAAGTGACCAGTTCCATTGCAGCAAAAGCACTTAGTCTCGGGCTTAGGTCCAGACTTGGGCTTCTTCACTCGAACAACAACTTGCTTGCCGTTCTTCTTGAAGTTCCCTTCTTCCCTTTGCCCTTTTCCTTGAAACTAGTGGTCTTGTCAATCATCAACACTTGATGCTCTTTTCTTGATTTCTACCTACGTCGATTTCAGCATCACGAAGAGCTTGGGAATTACTTTTGTCATCCCTTGCATATTATAGTTCATCACGAAGTTCTACTAACTTGGTGATGGTGACTAGAGAATTCTGTCAATCACTATCTTATCTGGAAGATTAACTCCCACTTGATTCAAGCGATTGAAGTACCCAGACAATCTGAGCACATGCTCACTAGTTGAGCGATTCTCCTCCATCTTTTAGCTATAGAACTTGTTGGAGACTTCATATCTCTCAACTCGGTATTTGCTTGAAATATTAACTTCAATTCCTGGAACATCTCATATGGTCCATGACGTTCAAAACGTCTTTGAAGTCCCGATTCTAAGCCTTTAAGCATGGTGCACTAAACTATCAAGTAGTCATCATATTGAGCTAGCCAAACGTTCATAACGTCGCATCCGCTCCTGCAATAGGTTTGTCACCTAGTGGTGCATTAAGGACATAATTCTTACGTGCAGCAATGAGGATAAACCTCAGATCACGGATCCAATCCGCATCATTGCTACTAACATTTTTCAACATAATTTTTCTAGGAACATATCAAAACAAACATATAAAAGCATAGGGAAGCAACAACGCGAGCTATTGATCTACAACATAATTTGCAAAATACTACAGGACTAAGTTCATGATAAATTAAAGTTCAATTAATCATATTACTAAAGAACTCCCACTTAGATAGACATCTCTCCAGTTATCTAAGTGATTACGTGATCCAAATCAACTAAACCATGTCCGATCATCACGTGAGATGGAGTAGTTTCAATGGTGAACATCACTATGTTGATCATATCTACTATATGATTCACGTTCGACCTTTCGGTCTCCGTGTTCCGAGGCCATATCTGTTATATGCTAGGCTCGTCAAGTTTAACCTGAGTATTCCGCGTGTGCAACTGTTTTGCACCCGTTGTATTTGAACGTAGAGCCTATCACACCCGATCATCACGTGGTGTCTCAGCACGAAGAACTTTCGCAATGGTGCATACTCAGGGAGAACACTTCTTGATAATTTTAGTGAGAGATCATCTTATAATGCTACCGTCAATCAAAGCAAGATAAGATGCATAAAGGATAAACATCACATGCAATCAATATAAGTGATATGATATGGCCATCATCATCTTGTGCTTGTGATCTCTATCGCCGAAGCACCGTCATGATCACCATCGTCACCGGCGTGACACCTTGATCTCCATCGTAGCATCGTTGTCGTCTCGCCAACTATTTCTTCTACGACTATCGCTACTGCTTAGTGATAAAGTAAAGCAATTACATGGCGTTTGCATTTCATACAATAAAGCGACAACCATATGGCTCCTCGCCATTGCCGATAACTCGGTTACAAAACATGATCATCTCATACAATAAAATATAGCATCACGTCTTGACCACATCACATCACAACATGCCCTGCAAAAACAAGTTAGGCGTCCTCTACTTTGTTGTTGCAAGTTTTACGTGGCTGCTACGGGCTGAGCAAGAACCGTTCTTACCTACGCATCAAAACCACAGCGATAGTTTGTCAAGTTGGTGCTGTTTTAACCTTCGCAAGGACCGGGCGTAGCCACACTCGATTCAACTAAAGTGAGAGAAGCAGACACCCGCCGGTCACCTTTAAGCAACTAGTGCTCAAGCGGTGAAACCAGTCTCGCGTAAGCGTCTGGCGTAATGTCGGTCCGGGCCGCTTCATCTCACAATACCGCCGAACCAAAGTACGACATGCTGGTAAGCAGTATGACTTATATCGCCCACAACTCACTTGTGTTCTACTCGTGCATATGACATCAACGCATAAAACCAGGCTCGGATGCCACTGTTGGGGAATGTAGTAATTTCAAAAAATTTCCTACGCACACACAGGACCATGGTGATGGCATAGCAACGAGAGGGGAGAGCGTCTGTCCACGTACCCTCGTAGACCGAAAGCGGAAGCGTTATAACAACGCGGTTGATGTAGTCGTACGTCTTCACGATCCGACCGATCCAAGCACCGAACATACGGCACCTCCGAGTTCTGCACACGTTCAGCTCGATGACGATCCTCGGACTCCGATCCAGCAGAGTGTCGGGGATGAGTTCCGTCAAGACGACGACGGCGTGGTAGGCGATGATGATGCTCCACCGACGAGGGCTTCGCCTAAGCTCCGCATGACGATATGACTTCTCCGGCGCAGGGCTTCGCTTAAGCTCCATGACGATATGACCGAAGTGGAATATGGTGGAGGGGCGCACGCACGGCTAAGGAACGATCCGTAGATCAACTTGTGTGTTCATGGGGTGCCCCTGCCCCCCAGATATAAAGGAGGGAGGGAGGAGGAGGCCGGCCCTAGGAGGCGCGCCATGGGAGTACTACTCCCACCGGAGTAGGATTCCCCTTCCTAGTCCAACTAGGAGTCCTTCCATGTATTAGGAGTAGGAGACAAGGAAGGGAAGAGAGAAGGAAGGAAGGAGGGGTGCGGCCCTCCCCTAGTCCAATTCGGGCTAGGCCATGGGGGGGCGCGGCCTGCCCTAGGCAGCCCTCTCTCTTTCCCGCAGGCCCAATAAGGCCCAATACTTCTCCCGGCGAATTCCCGTAACTCTCGGTACTCCAAAAATACCGAATCATTCGAACCTTTCCGAACTCCGAATATAGTCGTCCAATATATCGATCTTTACGTCTCGACCATTTCGAGACTCCTCGTCATGTCCCGATCTCATCCGGGACTCCGAACTCCTTGGTACATCAAAACTCATAAACTCATAATATAACCGCCATCGAAACCTTAAGCGTGCGGACCCTACGGGTTCGAGAACTATGTAGACATGACCTAGAACTATTCTTGGTCAATAACCAATAGCGGAACCTGGATGCCCATATTGGCTCCTACATATTCTACGAAGATCTTTATCGGTCAAACCGCATAACAACATACGTTGTTCCCTTTGTCATCGGTATGTTACTTGCCCGAGATTCGATCGTCGGTATCCAATACCTAGTTCAATCTCGTTACCGGCAAGTCTCTTTACTCGTTCTGTAATGCATCATTCCGTAACTAACTTATTAGCTACATTGCTTGCAAGGCTTATAGTGATGTGCATTACCGAGAGGGCCCAGAGATACCTCTCCGACAATCGGAGTGACAAAACCTAATCTCGAAATACGCCAACCCAACATGTACCTTTGGAGACACCTGTAGTACTCCTTTATAATCACCCGATTACGTTGTGACGTTTGGTAGCACCCAAAGTGTTCCTCCGTAAACGGAGTTGCATAATCTCATAGTTACAGGAACATGTATAAGTCATGAAGAAAGCAATAGCAACATACTAAACGATCAAGTGCTAGGCTAACGGAATGGGTCATGTCAATCAGATCATTCTCCTAATGATGTGATCCCGTTAATCAAATGACAACTCATGTCTATGGTTAGGAAACATAACCATCTTTGATTAACGAGCTAGTCAAGTAGAGGCATACTAGTGACACTCTGTTTGTCTATGTATTCACACATGTATTATGTTTCCGGTTAATACAATTCTAGCATGAATAATAAACATTTATCATGATATAAGGAAATAAATAATAACTTTATTATTACCTCTAGGGCATATTTCCTTCATTTTGGTGATCAACTTGCGGGTTCCGCCCATGAACCTATGCATAGGGGTTGGCACACGTTTTCGTCTTGATTCTCAGGCGGAAATTTTGGGGCACTCTTTGAGGTTCTATGTGTTGGTTGAATAGATGAATCTGAGATTGTGTGATGCATATCGTATAATCATACCCACAGATACTTGAGGTGACGTTGGAGTATCTAGGTGACATTAGGGTTTTGGTTGATTTGTGTCTTAAGGTGTTATTCTAGTATGAACTCTAGGGCTGTTTGTGACACTTATAGGAATAGCCCAACAGATTGATTGGAAAGAATAACTTTGAGGTGGTTTCGTACCCTATCATAATCTCTTCGTTTGTTCTCCGCTATTAGTGAGTTTGGAGTGACTCTTTGTTGCATGTTGAGGGATAGTTATGTGATCCAATTATGTTATTATTGTTGAGAGAACTTGCACTAGTGAAAGTATGAACCCTAGGCCTTGTTTTAAAGCATTGCAATACCGTTTGTGCTCACTTTTCCACTTGTTACCTTGCTGTTTTTATATTTTCAGATTACAAAAACCCATATCTACCATCCATATTGCACTTGTATCACCATCTCTTCGCCGAACTAGTGCACCTATACAATTTACCATTGTATTGGGTGTGTTGGGGACACAAGAGACTCTTTGTTATTTGGTTGCAGGGTTGCTTGAGAGAGACCATCTTCATCCTACGCCTCCCACGGATTGATAAACCTTAGGTCATCCACTTGAGGGAAATTTGCTACTGCCCTACAAACCTCTGCACTTGGAGGCCCAACAACGTCTACAAGAAGAAGGTTGTGTAGTAGACATTGTTGGAAATATGCCCTAGAGGCAATAATAAAAGGATTATTATTATATTTCCTTGTTCATGATAATTGTCTTTTATTCATGCTATAATTGTATTATCCGGAAATCGTAATACACGTGTGAATACATAGACCACAATATGTCCCTAGTGAGCCTCTAGTTGACTAGCTCGTTGATCAATAGATAGTCATGGTTTCGACTATGGACATTGGATGTCAATGATAACGGGATCACATCATTAGGAGAATGATGTGATGGACAAGACCCAATCCTAAGCATAGCACAAGATCGTGTAGTTCGTTTTGCTAGAGCTTTTCCAATGTCAAGTATCTCTTCCTTAGACCATGAGATCGTGTAACTCCGGATACCGTAGGAGTGCTTTGGGTGTACCAAACGTCACAACGAATCGGGTGACTATAAAGGTGCACTACAGGTATCTCCGAAAGTGTCATTGGGTTGACACGGATCGAGGCTGGATTTGTCACTCCGTGTTACGGAGAGGTATCCTTGGGCCCACTCGGTAGTGCATCATCATAATGAGCTCAAAGTGACCAAGTGTCCGTCACGGGATCATGCATTACTGATGCGAGTAAAGTGACTTGCGTAACGAGATTGAGCGAGGTATTGGGATACCGACGATCGAATCTCGGGCAAGTAACATACCGATTGACAAAGGGAATTGTATACGGGTTGTTTGAATCCTCGACATCGTGGTTCATCCGATGAGATCATCGAGGAGCATGTGGGAGCCAACATGGGTATCCAGATCCGCTGTTGGTTATTGCCCGAGAGCCGTCTCGGTCATGTCACGTGTCTCCCGAACCCGTAGGGTCTACACTTAAGGTTCGGTGGACGCTAGGGTTGTATGAATATGAGTATGCAGTAAACCGAATGTTGTTGAGTCCGGATGAGATCCCGGACGTCATGAGGAGTTCGGAATGGTCCGGAGCTAAAGAATTATATATAGGAAGTATTGTTTCGGCCATCGGGAAATTTTGGGGTCACCGGTATTGTACTGGGACCACCGGAAGGGTCCGGGGTCCACCGGTGGGGCCACCCATCCCGGAGGGCCCCATGGGCTGAAGTGGGGAGGAACCAGCCCATAGTGGGCTGGTGCGCGCCTTGGCCCACCCCCGCGCCTAGGGTTGAAACCCAAGGGTGGGGGGGGGGCGCCCCACTTGCCTTGGGGGGCACTCCACCCCCTTGGCGCCGCCCCCTTGGGAGATTGGATCTCAGGGGCGGCCCCCTGGGGCCTATATAAAGGGGGGGAGGGGCAGCCGCACCAAGTTCGCGCCTCCCTCCCCCTGCTACACCTCTTCCTCCTCCGTCACGAGCTTGGCGAAGCCCTGCCGGAATACTGCTGCTCCACCACCACCACGCCGTTGTGCTGCTGCTGGAGCCATCTTCTTCAACCTCTCCTTCCCCCTTGCTGGATCAAGAAGGAGGAGACGTCATCCGCTCCGTACGTGTGTTGAACGCGGAGGTGCCGTCCGTTCGGCACTCGGTCATCGGTGATTTGGATCACGGCGAGTACGACTCCATCATCCACGTTCTAGTGAACGCTTCCGCACGCGATCTACAAGTGGTATGTAGATGTAATCTCTCTCCCATGACTCGTTTCTTAGATGAACTCATAGATGGATCTTGGTGAAACCGTAGGAAAAATTTTAATTTTCTGTAACGTTCCCCAACAGTGGCATCATGAGCTAGGTCTATGCGTAGTTCTCTATTGCACGAGTAGAACACAATTTTGTTGTGGGCGTAGATCTTTTCAACTTGCTTGCCGCTACTAGTCTTATCTTGCTTCAGCGGTATTGTGGGATGAAGCGGCCCGAACCAACCTTACACGTACGCTTACGTGAGACCGGTTCCACCGACTGACATAAGGTGGCTGGCGGGTGTCTGTCTCTCCCACTTTAGTTGGAGCGGATTCAATGAAAAGGGTCCTTATGAAGGGTAAATAGAAGTTGAAAAAATCACGTTGTGGTTATTCGTAGGTAAGAAAACGTTCTTGCTAGAACCCAATTGCAGCCACGTAAAAGATGCAACAACAATTAGAGGACGTCTAACTTGTTTTTGCAGCAATTGTCATGTGATGTGATATGGCCAGAAGTTGTGATGAATGATGAATGATATATTGTGATGTATGAGATCATGTTCTTGTAATAGGAATCACGACTTGCATGTCGATGAGTATGACAACCGGCAGGAGCCATAGGAGTTGTCTTATTTTTGTATGACCTGCGTGTCATTGAAGAACGAATGTAAATTACTTTACTTTATTGCTAAACGCGTTAGCCATAGAAGTAGAAGTAGTCGTTGGCGTGACAACTTCATGAAGACACAATGATGGAGATCATGATGATGGAGATCATGGTGTCATGCCGGTGACAAGATGATCATGGAGCCCTGAAGATAAAGATCAAAGGAGATATATGATATTGGCCATATCATGTCACTACTTTATATAATTGCATGTGATGTTTATTATGTTTATGCATCTTGTTTACTTAGAATGACGGTAGTAAATAAGATGATCCCTTATGATAATTTCAAGAAAGTGTTCCCCTAAGCGTGCACCGTTGCTAAAGTTAAATGCTTCAAGCACCACGTGATGATCGGGTGTGATAGATCCTTACGTTCACATACAACGGGTGTAAGACAGTTTTACACATGCATAAACACTTAGGGTTAACTTGACGAGCCTAGCATGTACAGACATGGCCTTGGAACACAAGAGACCGAAAGGTCGAACATGAGTCGTATGGAAGATACGATCAACATGGAGATGTTCACCGATGATGACTAGTCTGTCTCACGTGATGATCGGACACGGCCTAGTCGACTCGGATCGTGTAACACTTAGATGACTAGAGGGATGTCTAATCTGAGTGGGAGTTCATTAAAATAATTTGATTAGATGAACTTAATTATCATGAACTTAGTCTAAAACCTTTGCAAATATGTCTTGTAGATCAAATGGCCAACGCTCATTTCAACATGAACTTCAACGTTCCTAGAAAACCAAGCTGAAAGATGATGGCAGCAACTATACGGACTGGGTCCGGAACACGAGATCATCCTCATAGCTGCCAGAAACAATATGTCCTAGAAGGACCGCTAGGTGATGCACCGTCGAGAGAACCAAGACATTATGAATGCTTGGCAGTCTCGTCTTGATGATTACTCCCTCGTTCAAGTGCGGCATGCTTTACAGACTTAGAACCGGGGCTCCAAAAGCGTTTTGAGCAACACGGAGCATATGAGATGTTCGAGGAGCTGAAACTAGTTTTCCAAGCTCATGCCCGGTCAAGAGATATGAAGTCTCCGACAAGTTCTATAGTTGTAAGATGGAGGAAAACAGTTCGTCGGTGAACACATACTCAAAATGTCGGGTTGCACAACCACCTGTCCCACTGGACATAAACCTCCCGGACGAGGCGGTCATTGACAGAATCCTTGATCGCTCCCACCAAGCTACAAGAGCTTTGTGATGAACTACAATATGCAGGGGATGGTGAAGACCATTCCGAAGTATTCTCAATCTGAAGTCAGCAGAGGTTGAAATCAAGAAAGAACATCAAGTGTTGATGGTCAATAAAACCACTAAGTTCAAAAAGGGCAAGGGTAAGAAGAACTTCAAGAAGGACGGCAAGGATGTTGCGCGCCTGTAAGCAAGTTGCCGGAAGAAGTCAAAGAATGGACCCAAGCACGAGACATAGTGCTTTTATTGCAAAGGAAGGGCCTTCGAAGCGGAACTGCCCCAAATACTTAGCGGATAAGAAGGCCGGCAACACTAAAGGTATATTTGATATACATGTAATTGATGTGTACCTTACTAGTACTCGTAGTAACTCCCGGTATTTGATACGGTGCCGTTGCTCATATTTGTAACTCACAGCAAGAGCTGCGGAATAAACGGAGACTGGCGAAGGACGAGGTGACGATGCGCGTCGGGAATGGTTCCAAGGTCGATGTGACCGCCGTCGGCACACTGCCTCTACATTTACCTACGGGATTAGTTTTAAACCTCAATAATTGTTATTTGGTGCCAAGTTTGAGCATGAACATTGTATCAGGATCTCGTTTAATGCAAGATGGCTACTCATTTAAATCCAAGAATAATGGTTGTTCTATTTATATGAGAGATATGTTTTATGGTCATGCTCCGATGGTAAATGGTTTATTCTTAATGAATCTCGAACGTAATATTACACATATTCATAGTGTGAATACCAAAAGATGTAAAGTTGATAACGATAGTCCCACATACTTGTGGCACTGCCGCCTTGGTCACATTGGTGTCAAGCGCATGAAGAAGCTCCATTCTGATGGACTTTTAGAGTCTCTCGATTATGAATCATTTGACACATGTGAACCATGCCTTATGGGAAAATGACCAAGACTCCGTTCTCCGGAACAATGGGCGAGCAACCAACTTATTGGAAATCATACATACCGATGTATGCGGTCCAATGAGCGTTGAGGCTCATGGAGGATATCGTTATGTTCTCACTCTCACGATGACTTAAGTAGATATGGGTATGTCTACTTGATGAAACACAAGTCTGAGACCTTTGAAAAGTTCAAGGAATTTCAGAATGAGGTAGAGAATCAACGTGACCGAAAAATAAAGTTCTTACGATCAGATCGTGGAGGAGAATATTTAAGTCACGAATTTGGTACACACTTAAGGAAATGTGGAATCGTTTCACAACTCACGCCACTGGAACACCTCAGTAATAACGGTGTGTCCGAACGTCGTAATCGCACTCTATTGGATATGGTGCGATCTATGATGTCTCTTATAGATTTACCGCTATCATTTTGGGGATACGCTCTAGAGACAGCTACATTCACTTTAAATAGGGCACCGTCTAAATCCGTTGAGACGACACCGTATGAATTATGGTTTGGGAAGAAACCTAAGTCGTCGTTTCTAAAAGTTTGGGGATGCGATGCTTATGTCAAGAAACTTCAACCTGAAAAGCTCGAACCCAAATCGGAAAAATGCGTCTTCATAGGATACCCTAAGGAAACCATTGGGTATACCTTCTACCTTAGATCCGAAGGCAAGATCTTTGTTGCCAAGAACGGATCCTTTCGGAAAAGAGTTTCTCTCGAAAGGAGTAAGTGGGAGGAAAGTAGAACTCGATGAAGTACTACCTCTTGAACCGGAAAGTAGTGCAGCTCAGAAAATGTTCTGTGGTGCCTACACCAACTGGAGAGGAAATTAATGATGATGATCAAGGTACTTCGGATCAAGTTGCTACTGAACTTCGTAGGTCCACTAGGACACGTTCCGCACCAGAGTGGTACGGCAACCCTGTCCTGGAAATCATGTTGTTAGACAACGGTGAACCTTCGAACTATGAAGAAGCGATGGCGGGCCCAGATTCCAACAAATGGCTTGAAGCCATGCAATCCGAGATAGGATCCATGTATGAAAACAAAGTATGGACTTTGACAGACTTGCCCGATGATCGGCGAGCGATAGAAAACAAATGGATCTTTAAGAAGAAGACGGACGCGGATGGTAATGTCACCATCTATAAAGCTCGACTTGTCGCTAAGGGTTATCGGCAAGTTCAAGGGATTGACTACGATGAGACTTTCTCTCCCGTAGCGAAGCTTAAGTCCGTCCGAATCATGTTAGCAATTGCCGCATACTATGATTATGAGATATGGCAGATGGACGTCAAAACAGCGTTCCTTAACGGTTATCTTAAGGAAGAGTTGTATATGATGCAGCCGGAAGGTTTTGTCGACCCTAAGAATGCTAAAAAGGTATGCAAGCTCCAGCGATCCATTTATGGGCTGGTGCAAGCATCTCGGAGTTGGAACATTCGCTTTGATGAGATGATCAAAGCGTTTGGTTTATGAGACTTATGGAGAAGCCTGCGTTTACAAGAAAGTGAGTGGGAGCTCTGAGCATTTCTCATATTATATGTAGATGACATACTTTTGATGGGAAATGATATAGAACTCTTGGACAGCATTAAGGCATACTTGAATAAAAGTTTTTCAATGAAGGACCTTGGAGAAGCTGCTTATATATTAGGCATCAAGATCTATAGAGATAGATCGAGGCGCCTCATAGGTCTTTCACAAAGCACATACCTTGATAAGATTTTGAAGAAGTTCAAAATGGATCAGTCCAAGAAAGGGTTCTTGCCTGTTGCAAGGTGTGAGATTGAGCTCGGCTCAATGTCCCGACCACGGCAAAAGATAAAGAAGAGATGAGCGTCATCCCTATGCCTCGCCATAGGATCTATTATGTATGCCATGCTGTGTACAAGACCTGATGTAAACCTTGCCGTAAGTTTGGTAGGAAGGTACCAAAGTAATCCCGCAAGGAACACTGGACAGCGATCAAGAATATCCTGAAGTACCGAAAAGGACAAAGGACATGTTTTCGTTTATGGAGGTGACGAAGAGCTCGTCGTAAAGGGTTACGTCGACGCTAGCTTCGACACAGATCTGGATGACTCTAAGTCACAAACCGGATACGTGTATATGTTGAATGGTGGAGCGATGGCTGGTGCAGCTGCAAGCGAAGCGTCGTGGCGGGATCTACATGTGAAGCGGAGTACATGGCAGCCTCGGAGGCAGCACATGAAGCAATATGGGTGAAGGAGTTCATCACCGACCTAGGAGTCATACCCAATGCGTCGGGGCCGATCAAACTCTTCCGTGACAACACTTTGGAGCTATTGCACTTGCCAAGGAGCCCAGGTTTCACAAGAAGACCAGCACATCAAGCGTCGCTTCAACTCCATCCGTGAAAATGTTCAAGATGGAGACATAGAAATTTACAAAGTGCATATGGATCTGAATGTCACAGATCCGTTGACTAAACCTCTTCCGCGAGCAAAACATGATCAACACCAGAACTCTATGGGTGTTCGATTCATCACAATGTAACTTGATTATTGACTCTAGTGCAAGTGGGAGACTGTTGGAAATATGCCCTAGAGGCAATAATAAAAGGATTATTATTATATTTCCTTGTTCATGATAATTGTCTTTTATTCATGCTATAATTGTATTATCCGGAAATCGTAATACACGTGTGAATACATAGACCACAATATGTCCCTAGTGAGCCTCTAGTTGACTAGCTCGTTGATCAATAGATAGTCATGGTTTCCTAACTATGGACATTGGATGTCAATGATAACGGGATCACATCATTAGGAGAATGATGTGATGGACAAGACCAAATCCTAAGCATAGCACAAGATCGTGTAGTTCGTTTTGCTAGAGCTTTTCCAATGTCAAGTATCTCTTCCTTAGACCATGAGATCGTGTAACTCCGGATACCATAGGAGTGCTTTGGGTGTACCAAACGTCACAACGAATCGGGTGACTATAAAGGTGCACTACAGGTATCTCCGAAAGTGTCATTGGGTTGACACGGATCGAGGCTGGATTTGTCACTCCGTGTTACGGAGAGGTATCCTCGGGCCCACTCG